>PVIR01023808.1:0-26293 GCA_004026965.1 Petromus typicus
AGGCGTGAGCCACCACGCCCGGCACTGTGGTATGTGGTACTGGTTGCTGCTGGGTGTGGGTCTCCACACCCAGTATTGTTATGTGGTTACCGGGGAATCGAACCCGGGTCCTTGCGCTTGCGAGACAGGCGCCGGAACCACTGAGCTAACTCCCCGGCCCTCTAAGTGGATTTCTTGATTTGGAATTTTATGGAAAACAATACACAGATTCCTAAAAAAAAAAAAAAAGAAAGAAAGAAAATATGCTAAAAATTCCATTTGGCCCAGCTCTACTTTTCCTGAGTATCTTCCCAAAAGAGTTAAAACGCAGAGCCAAGTTTGCAGCAGCACAACTCCTAATAGCTAAATTTATTGAAGACTCTGTGCCCATCAACAGATGAATGGACAGAGACAGGGTGGTATCTGTACACAATTCGGCCATAAAGAAGAACTCGAGTTAGCTGTAGGAAAATGGATCTTAAGACTATAATGTTCAGGGAAAGAAATCAGACACAGAAGGTGAAATATCGAATGGTTTCCCTTATGTGAGAAACCCAAATGATCAAGCATTTAAAAAGCAAAATGAAGGCAAGATGGTAGGGGAAGGAGGCAGCATTTTGAAGAAGGAAGGGAACCTGCAGAAAGAGAGAGAGGATTTGGAGGAAAGGAAAGTAAAAATGAGCAAGACATGCTACGTACAGATGCCAATTCCTCAAAAAGAATGTAATTATAATGTAGTCCAAGCATACATCAATAAACAAAAAAATTCAAAAATTCAAAGTAATAATGATAAAAATAAACACCAGCAATGGATGTCACCCTCACAACCACAGTGGCCCCTCAACAGACACCAGAGGGCATGGGGTGCAGAGGTGCCCAGCAGCCCATGCTTCCTGGATGTCGGTTTCCTTGGGCAAGTGGAACATTTTTCCTGCCTAGTGTTGTATGAAACAACCTCCTAAGTTAGACTGCGATACCCTCATTTATGGCGCATGTATGCCTTTGATTCTGTCTTCTTTCCAAGGACTGGGACTCCAGCTTGTGCACAGGTGGCTTTGGCCAGGCACCTTGCACCAGCACACAGAGCCTGGAAGGCTGTGTCTGTGGAAAGGACTGTGTGGGACTCAGGAGCACCTACCCCAAAGCAGTCCCACCTCACTGCCATGAATGAGCTCTCCACACACCTGAACCATAGCTGGTCCAGCAGAATGAATGCCAGACCAGGCTCTGTGACTTCTGATTAACGTACAGCTGCAGGTACTGAGGTGTGTCTACTGACACAGTGGACAGTCATGCCCGTGGTGACCAGTAGCCTCTTCTGCCCCTGCCCCTGGCCTCCACAGACTCCTCTTCGGGTGTCAGCAGCTGCTGGGATCACTGTGTCCTTTCTGGCCAAAAGTACCTGAAGGATGAGTAGTGTATTTTATGCCCATACTAAAACCTCAAGCTTGTACATGATGTGGAGGCTGACATATTTCCTAATAAAGTAGAAGAACAAGGAATACAAGTAAAGCCAAAACCACCAAGCCCAAGGCTGTGGGAGGTGGAGAGGTACAACAAAACTCCTGAGGAAAAGCTTTCTGATCAGTATTTTTAAACAGTGCATGAATGCACACACACACACACACACACACACACATAGGAAATGACTGATAAACAGGACTCAGACACTACTGTCAAGACAGTGCAGAGGCAGGTCACGGTCTAGGATGCATCTGCCCTGTATGCACCTGGCAAAGGACTGTGTTATCCAGAATCCACCGAGAATGTGTACAGGTCACTAAGGAAAGGGTCAAGGCAGCCACGGTGTTCAAAAACTGAACTGTGAATAGATATTTCACAGAGAAGAGAGTTCCATAAACCTGAATCTCAAGCCAGAGGTGTAGCTGGTGGTTGGGCAATTGCTCAGCCCACGCAAGGCCCTGAGTGTGAGGTCCCCACTGTCATAAAGAACAACAAAAAGCCTGACATCCACAAGGGCCAGCAGTGTTAGGGTTAGAGAAATGCACATGAAGTACCACTGCCATGCATGAGCATGACTATAAAGCAGCAGTGTCACATCAGGGCTGACCCCCCCGCTCCCGGGACAAGCACTCTGGAAAGTGGAATCTACTTTGGCAGCGTCCACCTGAGCCTCAGCTGGACACGGGTGCTGTGACCCAGCAAACTGCGCCTGCGCAGTGGCCCACGAACACAACTGACCGCCGCACAGTCACGGGATAGGCTTGTGTCCAGCGTGGCCCACACTAACAGAAAGCAGTTCTATCAGACTAAGTCCAAACCACGGAGTCACTTGAAAAGAGAACAGTTAATGCAGCCATTTACTACAGTAAAAGGTTTCAGTCGGAAGATACTAAGAACAAGAAATAAAGGCAGCTCTATGGGAACTAGGATCGAGAAAATTAAGGAAGAGTCGCTGAGCACAGACTGAAATCTAGACCTCGCTGGGAGAAGGCTGGGGTCCCACACAGAGGGTGCGGTGCCACGCGCCCTGGGGAACTTGCCATCCGTGTGCCCTCCAGGCAGCAGGAAAACTGCTGATGCGTGGCTGTGCAGGGCACTCTGTTACAAAGCCACCGTGGTGTGTCCAAGGGACACTGCTTTCCATCCATGCAGTAAGCACATGGCAGAGCCTGCCGGGCCAGCACCCTGACTGTATAGGAAAACACTCCCCCACCACAGGCTCCTCCAGCACCCTCGGCTGACGAGGTTCGAGGCTGAATGCAGAAGAAAAACATGCAAAGGGCTCAGATCCATTGTCTCAGCCATCCAAGAGTGATTTTGGAGAAAAAGAGACAACAGATCAATAAACAGCATGTCTGTTGTCAAGAAACTTCAAGCCTCGCGTGGAGGTGCATACCTGTAATCCCAGGACTTCTTCCCAGAAAGCTGAGGCAGGAGGATCATAAATTCGAGCCACCTATATAGCTACAGTGGAAAGGCCTTGAGTTCAGTCCCATGTACAGAAAAAGAAAGGGAGGTGGGGAGGAAAGAGGGAAGGGAGGAGAAAGAGAGAGAGAAAGGAAAGAAGGGAGGAAAATGGGGAAGGGGGAAGGAGGAAAGTTTCTTTTTTTTCCTTTTTTTTAGGTTTTTTTGAGACAGGGCCTCGCTTTGTAGTTCAGGCCGGCCCTGAGCTCAGCCTCAAACTCACATCACAGCAATCCTCCTGCCTCTGCCTCCCAAGTGCTGGGATTACAGGCGTGAGCCACCACCACGCCTGGCACTGTGGTATGTGGGTACTGATTGCTGCTGGGCGTGAGTCTCCACGCCCAGTATGGTATGTGGTTACCGGTGATCGAACCCAGGCCCTTGCACTTGCAAGACAGGAGCCGGAACCACTGAGCTAACTCCCCGGCCCAAGGAGGAAAATTTCCATCAACAGCAGGATGCATGAATGAAATGCTACATAGCCATAAAAATATGAACAATTAATACTCACATTATATATTAACCTGACAGAGATGATATGTAAAAGAAGACACTCATATTTCCATTTCCATAAAGTCAAAACCAGGCTAGACTTCCAATGATGAAGGGGTTCAGGCAGTGGTCACTTCCGGTAGGGGTTTTACTCAGAAGGGTGGAGAAGCCCATTGGGACAGCTGCATACACTCTACGCCTCCCCTGGATACAGACATTAAATACACCTAAAACACTCGCTGGCTACACAGCTAGGATTTTTGTCCTTTGATATATATATTTTTTCAATTGCTTTAACGATAAGTAAACTTTGAAAAGTTGATGTCTTTTTAAGAATAGCACAAATTTATCTGGCCCCAAATCTGACACATTCACAATGCGTCTCAGGGACCCACGTGTCGGGTGGGGGTTGGGTGGGCTCTGGGAAAAGGCATAGGTGGGGTTTGCTCGTTCTGCCCAGCAGAGACTGCAGGCTGCTCTAAGGCACCAGCTGCCTGAGACAGCAGGCAGGACCCTTGTCACGCTGAGCTCTGCAGGATGGCTCCTACAATGTTGCATTGATCGGCAGATCAGCCAACACTCTGTCCAGCCGACTCCAATTTCCATCATAAGTGGGCTTCCCGGTGGGCGGTGGTGGGTAAACTCTCCTGCTAACCCCGGATGCCCTGGAGGATGAACAGAGGAGCTTGGAAACGAAAACCCCAGCCACACCTTGGCTCCGTCCCAGCTGACGCCCTGCCATACCTGTGCCTTCCTCCTCCTGGGTCCCCCAGGAGTTGCCCTGGGAAGTTCCTCTGGGAGCCTGACCCCTGCTGGCTTTCACAGCTCAGGTGTCACCAGAGTGCCCACAGATGCTGAGGAGGAAGTACCACATGGGCCACAACTCCTTTCTTCACTGGGCCTCTTCCTGGAGCCAGTTAAGGAACCTCAGGCCCCCGACAACGATCTCTGCACTATGTCTTCTCTTCATTACTGGTAGTTGAACCCAGAGTCTTTCCCCTGAGCTACATGTCAAGCCTTTAAAATTTTGCAGTAGTTGGGGGCCAGGAGTCTAGCTCAGTGGTTCCAGCACCTGAGTTGCAAGTGCAAGGACCAGGGTTCGATCCCCAGTCACCACATACAATACTCGTGTGGAGACTCACGCCCAGCAGCAATCAGCACCACATACCACAGTGCTGGGCGTGGTGGCTCATGCCTGTAATCCCCGCATTTGGGAGGCAGAGGCAGGAGGACTGCTGTGAAGTGACTTTGAGGCTGAGCTCAGGGCCAGCCTGAACCACAAAGTGAGACCCTGTCTCAAAAAAAAAAAAAAAAATTTTTTTTTGCAGTAGTTGTTTTGAAATAAGGTTTGGCTAAGTCAGTAAGTTTCCCAGGCTGGTCTGAAATTTGCAGTCCTCTTACCGCAGTCCTCTTGCTACAGTCCCTCAGAGTGCTGGGATTGCAGACATGTACCAACATGCCTGGCTCAGAAGACTTTAACATAGTTGGGTGAATCCTTCGGACTCTTCCAAATCACATTTTTACAAACAGAGAAAAATAGGGGATCACAAAGGAAGTCAACTACTGAAATACACTGACCATAACATTTTCAAAAATGCACTGGAATAATATGGGCACCTTACCCACTATGGCATACATAATGACCTCCAGCTCTAGGACCAACAGAAATGGCCTCATCTTTGAAGGCAGAGGAGCTCTACCACATTCACAGAAGTCCGACAGCTACTGTAACCTGGTGTGAAGACAAGGTGATTTATTTCGATAAGGCCACACTTCACTGCTTCGCGTCAGGGCCTGTTGAAATGTTGCACCTCAGCCTTCCCAGAGCTGCACGCTCCAGTCTTACCCTCAGTTCCCTGGTGTGATTTGAGGACATGGCTTCTTTACCAAGTTACAGTGAAGCCCTTCAGATGGCTCTTACCTGATAGGGCTTGGGTGCACATAAACAGACAGATTGAACAATCCTTCCCACAGACATGCCACCCCAGAGCAAGAAGGCAGAGACAGGCTGTAGGGGACCCTGAGGCCGCCAGCAGACCCTAGCAGGCCTGGAGGGGCCGGAACCACACTCTCCCTCACAGGTCAGAAATACCCTACTTGCCCACACTGAACTCTTGATCTTGTGGTCTCCACAGTTGTGTGACAGGAAATTCTTGTGGTTTCCGTTGCTCATCATGCGGCACTGTCGGGGCAGCTCCAAGACAGGGACACGGTGCCTGTCTTCACGAAGAAAGTACACAAGGAGCCGGGAAAATAAAGATGTAGCTTTTTCCCATCGAAAGAGTCAGACAGGCATTCGGGTCCCTCCATATCCAGAAGCCAACAGGACAGTCATGCTAGCAATCCCTAAGCTGAGTGACAGTCACACTGCAAAGACCGCATCCCCTGGGGGTAGTCACCATGGATACAAAAAGCCACTCAGTCTCTAAAAGGATTTTATTTTTGTCTGACTTTGCCTTCTGGCTTGACCAATTCCAGGTAAAGGGCTGGGAATCAGGGCTAGGGTGGAGTGCAGTGGGAAAAAATAAATATAAAATATCTCTCCATATGCTCTGAGTCCTGCTCAGGGCAACAGAGGTGTCCTGGGCTCTGCAGGGGCCCTATGGTTCCCTCCAGGCAGGTGCCAGCATCTGCAAAGAGCTGCTAGGAGGGCACTTGTGGCCACTTAGGTGAAAAGGAATGGGGCGTGGTTTCTTCCTCCACTGACCTGGGGCCATGTGGCGGCTTCACAGCCTCTATGACAAAAGCCTCCTTCACCTTGCTTCTGCCTGGCAGCCAGGAAGCAGTGAGGACACTGTCCCACTGTCCCACCGATGTGGCCACAGCTGACTAAGAAAATATCTAGGCCCCCGGCCAGGGCTCTTCCTCATACAGAAAGCCTCCCTGCTTGCTCCTTGGGAGGAGGGCCCAGGGGCCAGGGCTTCAGCCATGTAGGTGGCAATGTTGTGAGGGGCTCATGGTTCTTGGGACACGCACGACGATGACTGTGGCACCAACTAGCAAGGGGGGTGGGGCAAGGACTCAGCGTCTCCCAGTCCCCTTCCCAGGCAGCCTCAAACCTGGACTCCTGCGCCTGCCTGTGCATGGCCCAATTCTGGCAAGAATCCTGCCAGTCTGGTTGAGCCAGGAGCCCCCAATCCTGCCTCAAACTCCTTCCCATTGGGTCTCCATAGCCTGCCCACCGCTGGAGCCCCTCCTCACGCTGTGTTCTCCTGTGATCTTCCTACACCTGTGCTTACCCTGCTCCTGGGCTACAAGTCCCTCATGTCCAGGCTACATAAAGAAGAGCCTAGTTCTGTCCTGAAGTTGCTTTTCCCTACTGTAATAGAAAAAAATGTTTTTTCTCCTTGGACCTCTATCTAGATCTGTTTTTCCTTAATGGGGCAAGAAGAGGATGAAGAGTCCAGCCAGGGATGGTCAGAGTGAGCTGCTCCAAGTCACACGGCAGGCTGTAGTGGGATCCAAGATGGTGCCAGGTGCAGAGGGACACACAGCACACGAGTCACTGCGTGACTTCCCAGGGCTTCAGCGGCTAAGGAGTGTGGAGTCTGAGGTGGCCGTCTTTGCCGGCCACCAGTGAGACATGACAGCACCAGTTGAACTGACTGAGGAAGACAGGGCCAGAGACCCACGTGTGCAGCCCCGGGCCTCAGACTGGATGGATTCAGAGACGGGAGGTAGGAGGGTGTCTCAGTCGCTCAGGCTGCCGTAATGAGACACCAGCACTCTGCAGGGACAAGGCTGAAGACGGAGATCAGCATGGCAGGGCAGGCGGGTCTGAGGCGTGCTCTCTTCCTGGCTTACAGATGGTGTCTCCATCAAGTCTGCACCTGGAGAGAGAGAGTTCTGGTCTCTTCTTACATGGTGCTTGTCACATCCTGCAGACAGCAGCCCTCATGACCTCATCTAAACCAACCTCCAACTGGGAATCCCATCCCATCAGGAGCTACCGCTTCAGCACTCAGGAGCTTGGAGGGAACACAACTGGCCCGCAGCAAGGGCCATCCCCAACTTTCACGGAGCACCTATGCCGTGGCCAGCGGTCCTGGAGGTCTCTGGGGGTTTCTTTCCACTGTGTGGAGGACAGACTGGTCTTCCCATTCCCAGAGAAATGCACTGTTCTTTTCCAAGCTGTCTGGAGTGTGTCCTGAGGGAAAGTACAGTTGACCATCCAGAATCTTCTTCCCTCCTAGATGTGGAGAAGGCACCTCCCCGACCTCAGACTCGGAGACTCGGAGAGGGGTGGTCGCGCTGTGGAGGCTCTGTCCTCTCAGTGCAATTTACCTCCTGCTGAAGCTGTCTCTACTTTCTTTTTAGGAAATCCATCATTTTTTAAAGAGCTTTTACTTGTAAGTTGTAATTCACGAACACTCAGTGGTGTAACTCAATATTTCATTGAAACTGGCCTCTTTTAAAGCTCTGATATAGCCTTCTCTGGATAATAGTCCATGTAATGCTACACAGTTTTATCCACAGCATCAAAATGTACAAAAACATAGCATCCTTGGTTCAAGGAATGCTGATATACATTGGAGTTTTAAAGAAAATTGGCTTTTGATTACTTTAGTAAGCTACGAACCAAAGCTTTGTGATCTTTCTTCTTACTGAAAACAAACCAAAAAACTCATAACAGCCAGAAAAAGGGTCGCAGAATGGCTTTGGCGGGGTTACTGATTACTTTGTACAACTGTTAGAAATATGTGAAAGCTCTGTGATTGCTCCTTCACCAGCTCTTTCTGGTGAAATGGTACCTCAGGCTCCATAGAAAATATCTTGGAAAGAGCATTCTTCTCCTGAAGGACATTCCCCACATTATTCAGGAAGCTTCGAACCTAAAAGTTGAGACAGTAGAGCCGTAAAATCCAGGCTGCTGGAGCAAGGTCCCATGAAGGACTGGAAGGTGAGGGGAATCCAGTCACAAGTGATGGTGCAAGGGAAGGACCGAAGCAAGGGAGGGTGAGTACTCTAGACTGACAGCTAGAGTACCGTTTTAGTTTGCATAAGCAAGAGGAAACGGAAGCAGGATCTGGTCTGTGTGCGGCATGGAACCATCTCAACTCCACCTGCCTTGAAATTTTATTTCTCGAAAAGCAAGCCAGGCAGTGCTCCGGATGACAGCCCACGTACTCTTTAGGCTGGCACTCTGTGTCCTGTTCTCTCCAGGTGGCTGCTCCAGCCTCGGGCTCTGCCTTCAGGCCTTACTTGTCGCTTTCAACTCCTTGACCAGATCCTTCAGGTGGTATTCCTCACCCTCTTTGGTGCCAAGCTTAATTGTCAACTGCCCAGTTATGCTCCCCCTCTGTTTATTCGCACAGCACTCCTATGCTGTCTGGTATGAACACAGTGAGGATGCAGATGGTCCATTCTCTGTGTCCCCGACCTTTCCCATTAGTAACCCCAGAGTGATGCACAGACCACTTTCTGTCTTTTCACCCTGTAACATGTGTAAATACACAGAATTTAGCACAGGGAGTTCTGGAGGATTGAAGAAGATGCTCGCATCTCTAAAAGACAAAGTATGCTTTTTAATGACCTGGATCCTTTTTCTTCTTTGAAACCAAATGCTTGGTTTACATGGCTTCTCCTCAGGGTGAACCTGGCTGACCTTAGAGTCGGAAACAGCCCTCCTCAGGTGGAGCAGGCTGGGGAGGGGACAGTTGGCCTGGGTGTCTCAGAACTGTCCCTCAGGCCATGCAGTCTGGGCTAAGTCAGCCTCCCCACTTCCCACGGCTGCAGGCAGCCCTGGCACTCGTCACACTTTCCCTTCACTCTCTGGAAAGTGGAGTTTTAAACAGCACACAGAATCGATAAAAGATTTGCTATTATAAGCACTTCACCCCATGGCACGAGGGGCACCTGTACCCTCCGCGTACAGCACAGCACAGGACAGCACTGAAGGCTGGTGGGAGGACTCAAGAGGAGCACATTGAGGGTACAGAGTAAAAGGTTAGTGAGAGCCCAGCTCCCTTTCCTTTGCTCAGCGTTACACTAACACCAGGACTGTCACTGGGACATCTCTCAGGCCTCTTGGCCTGGCTCTCTCTCCTTCCGGGTTCCCAACTTTGGCCTCACAGCCAGATCTCTTTATAATGCCTCTCCAAAAACCCATTCCCACCCCCTCCCTGGATCAAGATACCTTTCACAACTACCTTCAAACTCTCTCACCAAGATCTCCACCACTTTCCCCATATACGCAAATACCCCATCCCCCAGGCAGCCAGCAGCTGGTTCACACATTAGAGCTCTTTCCAAGCCCCCAGGGGGTCACATAATCGAGACTAAATCACTCCCCAACAAAGGACCTCAAGTTAGACAAGGCTCACTGAGTTGGACCTCTCGGTCTCCTCACCTCACAAAAATCCCTCATGGCCACTGGAAGGCCACACGAAAGCTCTCACAGAGACAGCCATCGTCCAGGGAAGGAGGCTTCCCCCCATTGCCATCCCATAGAGCCTTACAGCCCCTGAACAAAACAGTACAAAACATCCCAACATAGCGCTGTCTAGACTTACTACCCCTGGGCCCTCCTCCTCCATCACTAGCCCTTCCCAAACAACCTGCTGGCTAAGTCCACTCCAGGTGGCCTACAGCTGTCCTGTCCTCCTACAGCCTGGCCCATCAAGGCCCATCAGAAGTGAAAACTGAGCAGTCCACTCTTCAGAAACGATCCTGAACCCGCCAGGCTGTCAGAGCCCTCCTTGAGCCCACACGGGCCCTCCTCCAGAGCTCTCTCACTCACAGTTCCCTTCTCCATGCGCCCTTAGGCAACAAGCTCTTCTAGCCCTCCACCAACTCCCTTTACAGCCACTGGACAGAACCACACTGCACACGGCCTTCATCACTCTGGTCCTAGATCCATATCAATCACCTCACCCTCTTGCGGGTCACCCCTCTCCCACCCCTCCCCCCAATCCAGCTCACCAAGCCTCTGGTGCACCTGCTGAGCACTCCCTTTCACTCAGGCCCGAAGTCCTCCTCCTTTCGGCCCACTGTCCTCGCATACCTACATCTCCTCTCCCTCCTGCACCTCCTCCCTGCTGAGTTCTCCTACTTCACTACAACTTGAATGACTTTTTAATTCCCAGATTCATCCACTTCACCTGCTGTGGCACAGCAACACCATAACAGATCCAGTCATGCGTCTAGCACCATCCCTGCTTGCTGGCTCCGGGCCACCTTCTCACATTTCACCCCCACCCAGATCTCCTTCTCCCTGTCTTGTCTCTACTTCCTGCTCTCCAAGCCCTTCCCCACATGGCACCCTCTTCTCACTCTTTCTCACCCAGTCTCTACTGCCAAAGGACTGGTCCCCAATTCCTGCCCTGGATAGTTCTCACATCAAACAGACGGGGACACACCCCTCAGACATTCTGTGTATATGGTGCACCCTGCATCCTATCTCACTTGGGCTAACACCCCAGGCTCTCTCAAGACCCTGTAGACTGAACTCTCAGATTCTGGGGTGTCACGAATGCAGACGGCCACTTTTCCTCATGAAATGTGGAGTACTCACTCCCCCATCCTCCACTCTTATCTCAGGAAATTTGGATCCTTCACAAACATCCACCCCACAAGCCCCTGTCTGCACTGGGTAGTCTTTTCCCAGCCCACCTTGAGGAACCTCCCTCAGGGGAAGTGAAACAGAACCACAGAACTCCCTGTCCCCAGTGAACATCAGAACGACAGAGGGCCCCCATCCATGTGCCCCCCCAAGGGCCTCAATTCCACTGATAGGCTACCCGCATCGCCACCAATTTCCTCCTTCTGCCAAGGCAAATGTCCTCGGTAAGTGATCAATTTCTTCACACTCAGCCAGGCCCACCAACCCATACCTGTGTTGGAGGTTGTCTCCACCCTTGCACGGGGTGTTATTGAACTTGGTGACTCCACAGCTCCTAAGAGAAGCCCAATCCCTCAAATACAAACCTCACCCTCCAGACCCCTGGAGCTGCACTTTAGCAACCCCCATCTCCATATATCAGCTCTACTCAGCTATCTGACATTGTCCTACTTACCATTTACCTAACAGGATGGACATCAGAAGGATACACACCTCCTAGGCACACAGCAGCTTTGCTAAGGAGCACAATGCTGGCCTCAAACAAGTGCTCAGGGTGCCCCATGGTCCTTCTTTAGCATGTGAGGGACATGCTCCCCCTGTACCCCAGTGGAGGGTAACACTCCAGCAAGTCCCACATCCTATCACAACCACAGGATGGCTACAGTGTGCAGGGCTTGGTCCCACTTCCAGCCACTGGACTGGAAAAGCTGGTCTGAGTGATGGACTCACATTCATGGAGCTTCTCATTAAAACAACCCCAGACAGCTTGGCCTCTCACTCCTGGCGGCCAAACAAAGATCGTTACATCCCCTCTTTTCATTCTAGGAACCTCACTTTTCCTCTAGCACCTTCTATTTCTGCTAAAAGAAAAATCTCTGGCACATGAATAAATGCCCTTTTGTTCATTTTCTCTGAGATCTACAATTGTCTTCTTCCTTTTGGGGTGGAAGAGGGCCCAGGGCGGCGCTCTACCATTGAGCTTCGTCCTTTGTCCTTCTTACTTTTTATCTTGAGACAGAGTTTCTCCAAGTCACTCAGTTGCTCCAGCAGGGCAATATGAAGCCAGGCTGCCCTGCTCTCCGGGAACCTGAGCCTGGGGACCTGTGTGTGGCTTCTGTCTCCCCCACATCTAATGAAGTAGAGAACATAGTGAACAGAGAGGCCCAAGAGAGCAAAAGCGCTGTCCCCGAACCTGCAGCCTCCTCCCCCACAGGAAGACAGTGGAGGAGGAGGAGGAGGAGGATGGCCTCACATTTGCTTCAGTTCCAGGACCCCATGACTCAATGGAGGAAGAGGAACTGGTCCAGACTCTGGCTGGAGAAAGGAAATTAACAGAAGTATGGTGTATCCATGCCTCCCGAGAAAGGGGGCCAATCCCCTCTGAACCCCAGCAGGCTGTCCTGCGGGCGACACTGTCTTGGTGGCCATGTCTATCAGTTGAGGCCATTGGGGAGGACAAGGAAAGGGGCTGGGCTTACGTTCTCTGCCAAGGTGCTCATCAGATGCCCCAGTGTAGCTGCAGGTCCAGCTGGGTTCTGAATTCTGTGACCTCTCCTGAGGTGTGGTCCCTTAACTCCCATCCTATTCCTGGGGAGGATCATCTTCCAATCACTTAAGGAAGTCAGTGTATCAGTAATAGAGTGATTTATCTGGCCAGCATCATTACGTTCTGGCTACGCATATTCTCATTCAGCTTCACAGTGATTCCCTGGTTCACTTCTATTCCTGCCTAAAAGCCAAGGACCAGAGAGGTGTAGAGACCCTGGAGAAGCTGCTGACGGTCAGTGTGCGGGCCCTGTGACACATGTGTGATGGGGCATGCCCACAGTGGGCTTTTCAGAGAGGTCTTTGTCAATCCACAGCCTTAAACACCCTGGTTGCTGAGACAGCAGAAGCTATAACCTCAGTGCTAGCAGAGTCTAATCTCAGAGTAAAGAGCATAAAAATCTCCACAGAGAAATGGGACAGAGAAACTAAGGGTGCAAACATAGCACTGGAAATGGGAGGCAAATAAATGCAGACAGGACCCCGTGTCTCAGTCTCCACCACACACCACATCCTAACCCTCTGATGTTACGCAGTTTCTAAAACACCTGAACCTCCATTTCTTCAAGGAGAGACCTCAGACAAAGTAAGACAAGTCTATTTGAACACAGTTTGTCAAATAGGAAGAACTTGTAAACATTAGTAATTATTACCCTATATCACTGTGTTTGCATGTTTGGAAGTTTGATTCTAGAATGCAAATTCATTCTCTCTGGAATGAATTTCCAGCATCAATAATAGGAGAGCTAGACCACAGAAAAGCTCCTCCTTCATCCATAAGAATGGAGAATTTCTGGTAGATTTACAATGAAAGGATTCAGAGGATGTCTTTGTGGACACTTGGGAGAGTAAACAGTAACATTAAACCCTACAAACCAATTTCACGTTTGCCATTTGCGCGTAACTACTATACTGGTTACAAGTACTTGTGCCCAGGTCGCAGATCAGCACTTGTCCAGGTGCTGGCGTTAACATTCTGTTACCTTCTTGAGCTTCCAAATTGCACACGTATGTGGAACAAGGGAAAGTCAATGTCACTACCTGTAACAATCTCACTCTTCCAAACTGACCTTTCCCCCTGTACTCAGGAACAGCTTCACCAGAGGGACCAATAGAGCTGAGGCCCCTTGTGCTTCTACAAGTCCTCAATTACAAAAGATCAGAGGTCACAGCAGTCTACAACAAGTGCTCATGGCTTCAGCAGATGAAGCCACATCAACATCCATTTCCCACCAGTGAACCACGGCACTGTTTCCTCTGCTCCCAGACCCAAATCACTGAGTTCCCTGACCGACGAGTACTGGAAGTCTCTGGGTCAAAAAAAAAAACTGAGCACAGAAGGATTAGATCTCACATCTGCCTGGTTATACAGCCCAAGGCCAGGAACCCCAAGGTCTGCTAGACGGGAAGGAAGAAGTAGGAGATGCTCGGGTGGATAATCATCTGAAATATCTAGCCCTTGGCCTCTTGCTCTTTGGTACTGTTTCCTGCTCTGCCTTCTAGTAGCCATGAACTAAGCATCTTTGTTCTCCCACACCCTCCCACCGTGACATTTCTGCCCCTGAGAGAGTGAGCATGGAATGAGTTCTCAAAAACATGAGTAAAATTAGGACTCTTCTCCTTTAAACTGTGGGTGCTGAGTACTGTATCTCAGGACAAGAAAGCTGACTAACACAGCTCCATATTCACAGATCCAACAGCCCAAAAAACAAACATGTTCCAATTCCATTCCTCATTCACCCTGACAGCACTCAGTGACATGCACAGCAGGTTCACACCCATTTCCACCACCACCTCATCTCAAAGTCCAAAGATCCACCTTCTTCCTCTCCAGCCTCCACGCTGTCCATCAGAAACTTCCAAAACCACAACTCCAACAACGTCACCCCAACACTACAGCTCTCCAGTGGCTGCCCATCCTTCCCAGTGTGAACACACACACACACACACACACACAGCTCCATAGACTGTGAGCTGTCTAAACTGGGAACACACCATTCGTTTCATACTTCCTCGCTGTTCTTTTTGTCCAGACTATTCAAAGTCTACCTGGCGACTTCCTCTTACTTCTTGCAAGTCCAGCTCCAAATTCAGTCCTTTAGCAAAATTTCCCTGACATCTCTCCTAATAAACAGATTCGATCAATGTCTTCTTTCTTGGTATCCACACAATTCCTTGGGCGTATTGTTAAATAGTTCTACTTTATTACAGGTACTTGTTCCATGTCTCCTTCTTTACTGTAGGTTCCTTGGCACAAACAACATTATATTTATTGAAATCTCAACATCTCACACAGAACATTTCATAAAACAGCTGTTCAGTGCACATGTGGGCTGAGTGAACATTTACTATTCTAGGTTGAACTGCAGTCCCCTAAAATTCAAGTGCTGGAGTCCAGCCTCCCAGGACCTCAGGGGATTTCATTTGGAAACAGGATCTTTGCTAATGTAATTCATTAAGAGAGGTCACTGGAGAAGGGTGGACCCCTCACACACCCTGTGTGGAGCTCTTCTAACTAGAGGGTCTTTGGAGACAGGTGAAGAAGACAGCAGAGACTGGGATGATGCTTTCACAAGCCGAGGAACGTCTGAGATCTCCAGATTCTGCCACAAGCCAGAGCAGAAGCACCTACCAGCCTTCCTTGAGCCAACCCTGAGACCAAGGCTGTGTGACGGTCCCCTGCCCTCCAGAACCACGGCAAAATCCGTGAGTACCTGAGCCACCTACTCCGGGCTCAGGCGCCGTGGCAGCCTAGCAAACTAATGCCCTGATAAAATCCACGCTAGGATATCTTCAACAGGCACTTTCTGTGTACTTTCTAAACAGCAAATACAACCGCAGCCTCAGGTGGAATCCCGCTCACAGGAGCTCCGCGCTGGTCTGTCCAGGTGAGCCGCCTCCCTTCTCTTAACATTTTGAAAGAAAGAGAAACGGTTGTGTGTTTTCTGCATAAATTTTCTGCACTTGCCTTCTATTTCCATCTAGAGAGCACTGCATGGGAAGTTACACTTATCTAAGAGGAGGCAGTTGGTGAGTGAAGGACTCAGAACCAGCTCAAAAACACTGGGCTTCGTCCTGAAACTTCCCTGAGTATTTCTGCCTCGTCTTGTCCTTCTCTCCTCTGGGATCACTTTGTTCTCACAGTGAGTCCACAGAAACCACCCTGATGGAGCCAAAGGAGTACAGCTCAACTCAGTAAACGAAAAAGAAAGAGGACGCGATTGTGCAAGCATCACGTGTACAAACACTGGCACAGAGTCAAAGGCAAGCTACGTCAGTGTGTCTCACTTGAAAACATAAACCAGCAGATGCCAGAAATGGACGCTGAAGCCAGGGGCTTGGGGACTTCAGACTGACTCACCTACATGGGTCTCTCAGCAGTTTCGAGTGTCCTTGCACAGGAAGTGGTGGCCAGCATGGCTGGTATGTGAGAGGAAGCACTGACAGTCAGCCTCTGGTGTGCAAGGCTCTCCCCTGCGACATCTGGGTGTCTCGTGGAACCCACTGTGTCCTTCACGGTCACTCAGAATCTGTCCACAGATACACAGCTCTCACTACAGACAGCTTTGGACTTTGGCAGGAAAGCCACAGATTTTAACACGATATGATTCACAGCCAATAACCCTGCAAAAGCTCATTAACATGTTAAACACTGATAGGCTGTTGTGGAGAGTCAATATCATTCTGAGTTCACTTGGTACCTCACAGCCTAGGTGTGTTTTTCCATAAAAATCAAAATGAGAAACTTGATTGAAGAACTTGTATTCTGTGTGAATTAAAAAGTCAGTTGGTCAAGGGGCCGGGGAGTTAGCTCAGTGGTTCTGGCGCCTGTCTTGCAAGCGCAAGGACCCAGGCTCGATTCCCCGGTAACCACATAACAATACTGGGTGTGGAGACCCACACCCAGCAGCAACCAGTCCCACATACCACAGTGCCGGGCGTGGTGGTTCACGCCTGTAATCCCAGCACTCGGGAGGCAGAGGCAGGAGGATTGTGATGTGAGTTTGAGGCTGAGCTGAGGGCCAGCCTGAACCACAAAGTGAGACCCTGTCTCAAAAAAACCTAAAAAAAAAAAAAAAAGTCAGTTGGTCAAACAAAAATTCAAATATATACCAAAAGAAATGGTGTAGAAGCATTATTCTGCAATGTTTGTTATCTTTATTTTAAATCAACATTGCCATCATTATTACTCTACCTACTTTTCACAGCAACACTAACTATACATAAATTTAAGAGGAAACAGACTGTCACCTTGGTCACAGAGCAATACAACCAGGGATTAGCATTAAGCTAAATAAACATCATAAATCCCCAACCACTTAGCAATAAAGAAAATTAACTATGAGATCAAAGAAGAAGTTAAACGTAAAATGGCAGATTACTTAAAACACAAAATAGAATACTAGACACAATCCTTTGGATGTATTCAGAACTGTTTGCAGAGGTAAATGCATAGCCTTAAGTATTTCTGTTATTAAAGAAAGTAGTAATGTTGTCAAGTAATTTAGAAAACACAAATTATAGAAAGTATCAAGAATAATAAAACTAGGAACAAGAATTCATTCAAATATTAACATAAAATTTTACATGCAAATTTGCACTCATAATCTCTCTAAAATGGACTACGTTCCAGTATTTCCGAAGCATGAGGAAAAACAAGAGAAAGTAAAAGAAGTGGATATAATGTGAAATGACCTTTTCTGAGTGTCACTGAGGCATGAAGAGCATGCATTTGGAGTTCCAGGAAACTGGGTGAACCCTTCGCACCAGCCCTGAGACTGCAGGCCTGCAGACATCATCACAGTGATCTGTAGGAAGTGAGAACACGACACTCAGGACTTCTTTTTGTGAAAGGCAAATATGTGCTTCATTCCCGCCTATGGCTTCATGTTGGCTTGGGTGTCTCCAAGGCATGAGTTTGAAGGTTGAGTCCACACTACTGGGAAGTACAAAAACTTTGGGTCCCTTCTGTCACTCCTGTGTAAGACGTGACTCTTTGCTCCTTACAGTCCCACCACTGTGGGCCAGTCTCACCAGGAGCCAAACCAAAAAGGCTGCCCAATCTTAGTGGGCTGTGTCTGACCCCTGGGCTATTCTTCTCTGGCTCTTTTTCTTTCTCTCTGGTTTCTGGCCATCATAAGGCAAGCAGCTTTCCTCCGCCATGCCTTTCCATCATGACATTTCTGTCTCACCTCAGCTCACAGCAAAGGATCTAGCAATAACCAAAAAAACAGAATAAACAGGAGTGTCCATTGAGGGATGGATGGATGGACAGATAAACAAAATGTGGTGTATACACACTGTGGAATATTGTTCCACTTTGAAAAGGACAGAAATTCTGACACATGTTTTTAATACAAATGAACCTGGAAGATATTCTGTTAAATGAAATATGTGAGACACAGATAGTCAAACACTGTGGGATTCTGCTTGCATAAGTCCCTCGTATAGTTAAATTCTTAGAAACAGCTAAGCATAGTATAAAAACAGAATGATTGATGTCATGCTAAACATCATCACAAAGTACTTGATGCTAATAAACACGTTACAACAAAAAATAAAAATAATAAGTAAATAAATTCTTGGAGAGAAGGCATAATGTTGGTTGCCAAAGACAGGACAGGGTAGAAACGACTGGTGCCAGGTTTCCTTTTGGGGTGCTGAAAGTGATCCGGAGCTGGACAATGGAGCCAACTGCACACACTGTGCACATATAAAATGCCAGTTTTGTGGCTTAAGCAACAAATTTAACTTCTGTCAACTTTACCACAATTTTTTTTCAAACTAGGGATTTATGGAATTTTAGACCTTACAGATGAAGTCAATTATATTGGCACTGCACCCTCAGTAGAACTTTTAATGTAAAAAGAAAAAGGAACTTAAAAGTCAGAGTGAAAGGATAGCTAGGTGTCAGGAACTGCCAACAATTTACCTGGCCTTAGGACTCACTTGGATTTACGATGTCTGCCCTGCCCTTCGGGATCAACTACTGGGATTATCATAGACATCTGTCCCACCTTGCGAGATTTTAAACTACAAGAGTACTGCACTGGGATTATGGCCTTAAGACTTACTGGGACTTACGGGGACTTAGTCAGATTTAGGGATGTCTGCCCTGTCCCACAGGATCTCCATCTCCAGGGATTGTTGTGGATAACCACCCTGTTTTATGCATGCTAGAATTTTGGGTGTGAAGGTTTGAGACTGCCTTGTTTATGCATACTAGGATTATGAGTTTGAAGTCTTGGTACCAAATAAAGATGCAGCGAGCTCAGAGGACTTGCTCTTTCTGCTTTTGTGGTATTTAGCCTTTTGCTGCCCCGGCTCAGAGTAGCAAGACTTGAGCCCAGGACTTGAACCTTTTCCTCAAGGTTCCAATTTTCTTGTTTATTGGTTGTTAATCCTTTTGCTATGAGACTCACAGGGGACTAACATTTGCCAAGAGGATTCTGGCTGCATCTTCTTCTGCTGTCTCCCACAATTAGGGCTACATAACATGGGGTCCTTTTTGTCCATGAAGGTCAGAGTTTCCCAAACCTAGATGGATCTCTCCACATCACTGGTATGTACATGTTCAGGGGCAGTGAAGTAGGGGTGGGGAGCAAAGGGAAAACAGAACTGCAAACAGGAAAACCACTGAATTAGATTATATTCAACAGATTTCTTTGCTGCTGGACTTTTTGGGAACTTTACACAGTTAGCAAACACAATGAATCTCAAAACAGCAATTCATAGACAGGTTGCTCAAGTTTATGTAGAGTCGTGAGGGACACCTCCCATAGAAGGCCTCAAACACGTCAAGAATTGACCAAATGGGATTGACAGAGTCAACACAAGGCCAAGACTAAGAGTAAGATGTCAGAGGGAGGGAAAGAGCCTGTGGCAAAAACCCAGAAAGATCACCCCCTGGAGTGACAAGGGAAAACTCCCCAGGCTTGCATTCCTACTTCTCAGAGAGAGACCAAGGCTAGGCTGAAGGAGAATCATTATCTTTCTGGTGAGATAACTGTCTCCAACAACAACGGAGCTCATCAGAAAGACCAAGCAGATGGAGCAGACAGGCAAGGAGGGTCAACTGACTGTGAGGAACGTCCCTTAAGAAAGGAACAGAAGGAGAGCAGAGAAAAAGTATGTAAAGAAAAGTCAGCTGGAAACTATCTGTAATTGAAAATATAAGTCTTCTCTCCTGGTGGGATCAGGGACACTGTTTTATCAGAACTCTGGGAGCAGGAGGATGGGAAATTCAAGCCCTGCCTGCGCAACTTAGCAACTTACAGAGACCCTATCTCAAAATACAAGGTAAATGACAAATCTGTAATCCTAAGTACGTATCAAAGGACATGAGACATGAAGAGAAACAAAGAACATTTTTTTTGCCTGGACACAGAGGATGAGGCAGAGTCCGACCCTGTTGGAACAGCTACCCTACGGATGATTGAGAGGCGACAGTGCACCAGACGCTGGCCAAATGGGATGAGAAATAAATGAAACAGCGACACCAACCAATCAGGAGCAGGGATGAAGTACAGCATCAAAGAAAGAAGCCTCCTATCTGATCCATATAAATATATGATTGGAGCTAAAAGAGCTTCTAGAGAATAATTAACAGAAATGAAGAGAAAGAAAAAAATAAGGGACAAGATGAACTAAAACCGATTTGGGAATATTGGCAAATAGTGGAAACAGACGGAGTTAACCTGCTATGACCGTGCAGACGAACTGAAAGAACCTCACTTGGGCAGCTAACACTGGAGAATCCAAGGTTTTCTCATGTGGAATGAAAGGGGACTACCATGCAGATTCATGTGGATTTGCCACTAGAAAAGACAGGAAAGAGGCTGCAGAGTACACTAACACAAAGATGTCAGTAACACCGCAGTAATGCAGCTTTCACCAAAAGATCCCGTGTTCTGCTGCAAAACACACAATTCCCCTGACTATGTGCTGCAGGCTAGCAAAGGCAGCTTTTGATGAGACAGTTGCAGAACTAGACATGGTGAGGGGAGGAAGCTATAAGGACTCTACAATCTTCACACAGTAATTCCACAGTAATCTGACACTGACTTTAGGGTCACAGTGAAGAGTACAACAAACAAGTGCAGCGGGATGCGCAAAGGAAAATCAGGGGTACAACTGCCAGCGAGAGAAGACACCTCTGGTCACTCCACTCTCCCCCGACCAGCTCCTGAGACTTGGTCCCCGCTGTCACTGAGAACCGCCAGATCTGACTCACATACTTGGTCTCAGAACTTAGATTCTCACCATGGTAGAAAACAGTCTTCAAAAGTTCATAAGGGGGAAAATGAACTGCTGTGGAGGTTACCAGCCCAGCTTCTGGGTTCTTTGTGACATGAACAAGAGTGGACAGAGGCCTTTTCGGCACGACTGCATCGTCTCCCTGTCAAGATCACCACTAAAAACGGAAGTGACACTGGAAAGCCAGCAGTGCTCTAGGTGGTACAGCTAACGGAGACACTGATCACACTGCAGATCACTCCCCCTTCTAAGAGTTCGGACTGAACTTTTCATCAGCGTTCAGATTTAACTAAGTGTTCACTTGACGTGACTGAAAGTTGTTTGGGAGGAGTTTTGCTGGAATGTTGAAAAGTGTGGGCTGGTAACAGCTTACTCCTCTGCAAGGAAGCTGACCCTCCTCCAGAGCAGATAATCATTGGAAGAGGTAGGAAAAGTCCACAACTTGTTTAGTTCTTTATTTCTGCTCCTCCACTTTTCACACTCCTTCCTTCCCTCACTTCTTGATCCTCTTTTGTCTAGTATGTGGAACTTTAAGCCAAGTTACCCTACCAGATATCTAAAGGAGCCACGGGTATAGAATCTGAACTGCTCTTACTGGGACACAGCATGGAGTTAACATTAAATGTAAACAAAACAAACCTGAGTTTAAACTGTGCAAGAAAAGAACATAGAAATTGACCAAATGGGTCGGGGAGTTAGCTCAGTGGTTCCGGCGCCTGTCTCGCAAGCGCAAGGGCCCGGGTTCGATTCCCCAGTAACCACATAACAATACTGGGTGTGGAGACCCACACCCAGCAGCAACCAGTGGTACCACATACCACAGTGCCGGGCGTGGTGGCTCACGCCTGTAATCCCAGCACTTGGGAGGCAGAGGCAGGAGGATTGCTGTGATGTGAGTTTGAGGCTGAGCTCAGGGCCAGCCTGAACCACAAAGCGAGACCCTGTCTCAAAAAAACCTAAAAAAAAAAAAAAAGAAAGAAAAGGCAACTAAAAATATTAATAGAAGAATTAAGTCCCAATGTCTCAGAAATCTGGATTAGTATAATCAGAGTGAGCCCGCTTATTTAAAAGCAGATTTATACTGGAAAAACCCAGTCATACGTAACTTCAAGTGACACTTTGAAAAGAAAGGTACAAACAAAGTTGAGGGGAATACCCACCATTAGCTGGGAGGACTAAAAGATAGATAAGAGGTCACAGGAAGGTAAATCTGTTGCAAATGGGAGGTGACACAGAGTGGAAGGCGGGGAAGGGAGGAGAGTGAGGATGTGCTACATGCATACACTAATATCCCATGAAGAATGTGACCACTATGAACTGTAATAAACTATGCAAAACAACTTACCATATATGACAATACAGGTTCTTTAAAACTTGTAATTCACTAGCAACAGATCCTTAAAACATACAGCAAAAAAATTACAATATTAGAAAAACAATTCTTTTGAACATTCCTCTTAATATCTCTAGCCAGGCAGACCAAAAAAAATCAGTAAAAATAATTTGACAAAGAAAACTAATAAATTTTATTTAATAAATAGGTAGAGAAATAGAGAGTAAACACTTTCAGCTTTCGTGCACCATTTTATAATATCTAAAAGTCAACAAAATATGATGAGGGGAATGTATTTTGAAATCCTCAAATGTACAGCTGAATAACTTTTGGCTCAAAAATTAAATCACACAAGGTATTTTAAGACAAATAACATTTAAGGAACAGCAGGTCAAAACCTATGGAATGCAATTAAAAATTATTCTGGGGTGAAGTAACAGATCAGAAAAGATATAAAATAAATTAATTATGAATTCAAGAAGCTAGAATAAAGAACAACGAGGTAAACATTAAAAAGATAAGATATGGAAAAAATAAAAAGATGTGTAGAAAGTAATGAAGCACAGAATAAAACAAAAAAACTATATACTAAAAATTGTTTCTTTCTGAAAAGCCACTAAAGTAAATAAATCTCTAATAAAATATAACTGTCAATAAGTAGACAAGAGTTAAAATGAAAAAGTTCCACAAAGAGAAATAAAAATTGTTTAAATCACCAGGAAACATTGTGAACAATCCTACACCAACAAATTTCAAAACCTAAATGAAATAATTTTGTAGTAAATTATGAATTTTCAAAGTTTACTAAACAACTAGAACATTAATAGAATAATAGCAAAGACAATGAATCTGTAATCAGAAGCCCACCTGCCTCTACCCTGAAATACAACAAAAAGATTCAGGGAAAATTTTACCAAACTTTAAAATTTCCTTTTTGTAGGAGTATTTCAGAGAATATTCAGACAGAGCTAGTAAAAAAAAAAAGTATAAACAATATCTCTTTTGAACATATGAGCATTCCTAAAAGGTATATAAGAAATTTGAAAATATTTCATTATATTAAGGAAGAAAAAGTATATGATTATCTCAATCAAAAAAGAAATCAATAAAATTTAGCACTAGTTTATATTTCAAAAGGAAACTTTCTTAATTTGACACATAGTTTCGATCAAGCACCTAAAAAAGACACCAGTCTTCACTTAATGACACTTAAAAAACATTACTATCAAGGTCAAGCTCAAGCCAAGGAAGTGCATTATCAGTATTTATTAAACCCTTCACACAGTCACATCAAAGGCCAGAAAGTCGCATCACCAGAAGGTGCCATCAGAAATGTATGGACAAAAAGAGAAGAAACTAAGTTCTTCCTGTTTAAAGATAACATGATCATCTCAGACCAAAAGGGAAAGGTTGTTCCATAGCAAATCTCAGATGCTTAGTACTGTGTCTTTGTTATTTCATCTTCGTTTGGGACAAATACTCAACACAAGACCAAAGGGAAAAAGTTTATTTTAGTTCACAGTCTGTAGAGGTTTCAGCCCACAATCAGATGGTTCCACGGCAGCGTACATCGCAAAGCAGCATGGCAGAGGAGAAACACTACTTGGCAGGGCAGGCAGGAAGCAGGAAGCAGTGGCATTCCTTTTCTGTTTTATCCCAATTAGGCCACAAGCCTATTGGTTGGTGCTACTGACACACAAGGTGGGCCTTCCCATTATTCAAATCTAGAACTGTGATAACCCCATCAGCGGACTTTGAAACCATATTCACACACCCTAGATCCAGCTACCTCGGGAAAGCCCCACATATGAGTGCATAAGGCTTTAGGAGGATGTCTAGATACAAGTCTTAACCTACAGCAAGCTTATTTCTACAGATACAAAGACCACTGCTGACCCAGGCTACTCTAGAAAGCACCTGTTTCCTTTATAAGTTGATGTATCACTTTGTGTCATTGTAGCTTCATGCAATGTTTATATCAACAGTTGGTGTGATCAAAAAATTTTCTTTTAATTATTACACTAAAAAATCATATTGCTGACGATCTCAAGTGAGTCTCCCTTGCTCTGAACACACTCATTCCATTATTCTTGCTCCTTTCCAGAAGCATTTCTGGAAGTCTTTTTTTTTTTTTTTTGGTAGTACCACGGATGGAAGTTCTTTTTCAGGTCTGTAGTTGTGCTTTTGTCTTGGCTTCCTCATTGTCCTGATTCAAAACATTTACTTTTCAGGATTATTTTGACTTTTGACTCTGGGGAAGAACCAGAAGTCACATGGTACCAATTCCAATAAGTAAGGTAGAAGAGGACACAGCACAATGTTTTTATTTGACAGAAACTGCTGTAAATGTTGATCAACAAATTGTAAATTTTTAATTTTTAAAATATTATTAGAAAAAAAAAACACTAATGCCATTAATGCCCTTTGACATATTCCCCCTTACTTTGTAAACAGCTTATCCAATTGTTCGTGACTCTGGAGCTCTTCTGTAATAAGTATTTTATTTTAAATTTAAACATTCACCATATTCTTTGGTTGCCTCATGGATTGAAAAGAGAACTAGGAAATGGGGCAGATGCAATTAAATCTCTCTCATACATCATTTCAGCTCCCACTTCATCGGCAAGAAAAGCCACAAGTTTAAGCTAAATCCTCCTATGTGCTAGGAAGACAAAAATAACTGCTCTGACAAAATAACTGCTCTGCACTCTTCCAATAAGTCAAGTTCCTGAAGGATAAAACAAGTCTGAGATACTATTAAAGACTGAATATGAAGAAAGTAAAATGACCACCAAACACAATGTAGAATTCTGGCTGAGACCCTGAACCACAGAACGGATACAGTGGAAAACGCAAAATTCACAGGCAGTCTGGTGATATTAATATCAAGAATATTGTATCAAGATTAATTTCCCAGTCTCAATAATTCAATTATGATTATGCATGATGTAAAAACTCAGATAAAATACAGTGACAAAGACAGAGGAATGGCCCATACAATATTTATAACTTTTTAGAAGTCTAGAATTACTTCCAAATAAAAAGATTTCTCAAAAATTGTAACCGAAATTAAGGAAAATCTTATTCACAAAGAAGCACAAGGAAGGTACACAAAACTGACTCTAAGATGGCTGTGATTGCTAATTTTGAAGATGTTACTTGAAAGACACTCAACAACAACATAACAAATAACAATATAATAAATAATAAAGGTAGCAAATAAATATATGAACTATGTACAGACATCAGATTCACAGACAAAAAGACTCAATGTCATAAAGCTGTCACTTCTCCACAAATCAAAAAGACTTCCAAATATGGCTGAAAAGAGAAAAGTGGTAATTTACTTTACCAGAGCAACACATATCATAAAGATGGAGGAATTAAAAAAAAAAAAAAACACGATATTTAGCCAGAAATGAACAAAGCACAGCCTGACAAAACAGAACAGAGATCCAGAAATAGACCTAGAAATTTTTGGACTTGATCACTGAACCTAAAATTATATGTAGAACAAAAGATCTCAATTAGCTAAATATATTACAAAACAAAGAAGGTAAGCTCAATCTATACATCAGGACTTGAGGTAAGTAGTTTTTCCCTAGAGTTTCTTATAATATTAAGTCTTGGGGCCGGGGAGTTGGCTCAGTGGTTCCAGCGCCTGTCTTGCAAGCGCAAGGACCCGGGTTCGATCCCCGGTTAACCACATACAATACTGGGTGTGGAGACTCACCCCAGCAGCAATCAGTACCACGTACCACAGTGCCGGGCATGATGACTCACACCTATAATCCCAGCACTCGGGAGACAGAGGCAGGAGGATTGCTGTGATGTGAGTTGAAGGCTGAGCTCAGGGCCAGCCTGAGCTACAAAGTGAGACCCTGTCTCAAAAAAAAAAAAAAAAGGGCCGGGGAGTTAGCTCAGTGTTCCGGCGCCTGTCTTGCAAGCACAAGGACCCGGGTTCAATCCCCGGTAACCACATACCATACTGGGCGTGGAGACTCACGCCCAGCAGCAACCAGTACCACATACCACAGTACCGGGCGTGGTGGCTCACGCCTCTAATCCCAGCACTTGGGAGGCAGAGGCAGGAGGATTGTGATGTGAGTTTGAGGCTGAGCTCAGGGCCAGCCTGAACCACAAAGCAAGACCCTGTCTCAAAAAACCTAAAAAAAAAAAAAAAAAAAAAAAAAAATAAA
>PVIR01023809.1:0-26640 GCA_004026965.1 Petromus typicus
CAAAAAACCAAAAAAAAAAAAAAAAAAAAAATTAAAAATAAAAACAAAAAAACCTGAACCTAAATTCAAGATTTAGCAGTATTTATCAAAATATAAAATGTATGTGTTACTGGGTGTGGAGACTCACACCCAGCGGCAACCAGTACCACATACCACAGTGCCGGGCGTGGTGGCTCACGCCTGTAATCCCAGCACTCGGGAGGCAGAGGCAGGAGGATTGTGATGTGAGTTTGAGGCTGAGCTCAGGGCCAGCCTGAACCACAAAGCGAGACCCTGTCTCAAAAAACCTAAAAAAAAAAAAAAATGTATGTGTTCATTTTGGCTGTGAATTTATCTTGACAGAATAATTAGATGAGTATATAAGAATGATGTAAAGGAAGTTTATCTTTTTTTTTTGGACACAGGGTCTTGCTTTGTAGTTCATTTAGGCCAGCCCTGAGCTCACTATGTAGTGCAGGCTAGCCTTGAACTCACAGCAATCCTCCTGCCTCTGCCTCCCAAGTACTGGGATTACAGGCATGAGTCACTACGTCTGGCATTGAGGTATGTAGTTACCAGGGATTGAACTCAGGACCTTGTTCTTGGCAGGCAAACACCAGAACCACTGAGTTAAATCCCTGGCCCAGTTCATCATAATGTTTGTAATTTTTTAAAAAGTGTCATCAGTGGTTCTGGTGCCTGCCTGCCAAGCACAAAGCCCTGGGTTCGATCCCCGGTAACAACATATAACAATTCTGGGCATGAGATGCTCACCATTAATCAGTACCATATACCACAGTGCTGTAAGTTCCAGTTTGCCTGGGCTACATAGTGAACTCAGGGCCAGCTTGAACTTCAAAGTGAGACCATGTCTCAAAAAAACCCAAAACAAAAAACTTATGGTATGTCAGGCAAGAGCTTAGCACATTAGCACTAGGACTATCTCACTGGTTTTCCCAGTAATCTTTTTTTTTTTTTTAGGTTTTTGGAGACAGGGTCTCGCTTTGTGGTTCAGGCTGGCCCTGAACTCAGCCTCAAACTCACATCACAATCCTCCTGCCTCTGCCTCCCGAGTGCTGGGATTACAGGCGTGAGCCACCACGCCCGGCACTGTGGTATGTGGTACTGGTTGCTGCTGGGTGTGGGTCTCCACGCCCAGTATTGTTATGTGGTTACCGGGGAATCAAACCCGGGTCCTTGCGCTTGCGAGACAGGCGCCGGAACCACTGAGCCAACTCCCCGACCTTTTCCCAGTAATCTTATGAGAGAAGTATAATTACTCTATAGATGAGAAAACAGTATTAAAAAGGTTAATGCACTTGTCCAAGATGGAATTTGATTTCAAGTAATGTAACTCCAGAGTTTAGCACCTAACTCCTATATTCTGCTATTTCCCTGACAAAAATAAAAGTTATCTCTTATGAATTCTGAATTGTACAGGTGGCTTTTATATTTATCTAATTAGTAGTAATTTATTTATTACTGTATGTACCCATTATCTAGTTTATGTGTCTATTATCTGAGTCTTTTGTAACAAGCATGAACTACTTTAATAACCAGATTTAAGTACAAAATCCTCCTCCCCTTTTTAAAATTTGAGACAGGATGAGCCTAGAGTGACCCTGAACTCAAGATCCTCCAGCATTAGCCTCTTGAGTGCTTAGCTGGTGCAAAGGTATTTTAAGGAGGTGGGGATCCTCATTTCCTGTTGCTGTGAGCAAAATTTTGACTTTTTATTTTAGATTATATTGATATATTACTTGGTTCCTTCATTCCTACCCTTACTGCCACTACTCTGCAGCATTCAATCTTGACTCCAGAGCTTCAGTCAAACCATGCTACATGTTTGGACACAATGTTCCCTTAAATCTTGCAGACTCATTATTTTCAAGACTTAGGGAAGCCATCACCCAAACTCTCTAACCCCTAAGCAGGTAGCCTCTTTGTTTACATACATTTGCAATAGGGCATACCCAAACTCTATTGGAATTGTTGTCACCTGTTTTTCTTCTACTGGAATAAACTTCATACCATGAGTCACACTTTCCTCATCTTACTATTACTAGCACATAACCAAACATAATTCAGTTCCTGTATCAGTATTTATTAAATATTAATAACATTGTGCCACAGGTTTTCTTATTTTAGGCGGTGGTCCTTCAGACTAAACCCAGGACCTCACTGAGCTAGTCCTTACCTTTTTTTCCTTTTGTATTTTGAGACAGTTGTTCAGACTAGGCTCACACTTGTGACTCTCTTGCCTCAGCCTCCCAGAATGCTGGGATTATACACATGTGCCTCCATGCCTGGTTGGTCAAGTTATTGTTTTAGACCTCGGTTTTCAATTAAGTAGAATCCTCTTATGTTTGTATATATGTTAAAACAGTCAGAAACTGGAATAATAACTTGCTTTGCATTTTTACCATTCTTGATTATACAGTTTGCCCTGCCCCAATTTATTTTGCAGAAAGCTCGCTTATCTACCATTTTATTTGCTGGCAATTATCAAGTAACACCTGGCCAACTGTGTGACTTGCTGAAGTATACACTTCTTGGCAGATCTGTTGTGCCTAGACCCAGGTATGAGATGAAGTTAAGTAGTATATATGGACAAAAGTTTCAAATTGGTGTCTCAACAGCTATATATAGCTTACTGATACAATGTTTGCCATGTAGCATGTCCTAAATTTAAAACAGTAATGGCTATCAGAAATTAAATTTTGGAATTTCTTTATGGAAATCCAGATTTCTGCTTTCTTCAAAAAACTCAAAACATTTGACTACTGTCTTTATATTCCACGTGAAAACAATCTGTCAAAGCCAGGTGGCTTTCCTTTTAGATAGAGCATTCCAATGAACCATGTGTCTTATTTCTCTTAGTAACAGTATGCATCTGATCACTGGGGAACTGCAGTTTCTTTCCCATGGAATAAACCCAGTTGACATAATAAAGATATGTTAATAATTTCAATAAATTCTTTTCTTCCTTGGTGTAGATGTGGTGTCTTTACCCAGTTGAAATAATGTGATGTTAACAATTCTAGTCAGTTTTGCCCCCCTTTACAGATAAAGAACTAAGAGAGTATTTTACTATCTTAATATTGTCAATGCCATTATTGAATTTTTTTTTTTTTTTTGGTCCTGGGGATTGAACCCTAAGTCTTTGCTCTAAACTATATCCCAAGCCCTTATTTTATTTTATAATTTGAGGCAGGGTCTCACTAAGTTACTAAGTTGCTCAGGCTAGGCTTGAACATGTGATCCTTATCAGTTGGGAGTATAGGCACATATGTACCAATAAAAATAATTTCAAATGCTCACATTTCTTTGGAGGAGATTGTTATGATTTGGCTAGATAAAACAATCTTTCTCATCAACAGATACTACTATCACTTGGTCAGTTTACCAGTAATTGAAGCCAGACCTTTGATTACCCGATTTAAGAGCAACAGAGTAGCTTGGACTCTTGGGGGTGTCTTTTTTTTTTTTAATTGATTTTATTGGTACACTCTATATATACATTATGATCATAGTCAACATTGAGAATTTGTACCATTACATGACACATCTTAATTCTCATTTCTCCCATTTCCCTACCCTTCCTACAACCACTTCCCTTATATATATATAAGCTTTGTTTCCTTTTATTTATTTATTTTTTTTAACAATCAAGTTTTTTCTTTCTCATCTTTATTTACCACTGGGGGATAAGTCTTAAGAATGGTGAAATGAACTTAGTAAAGTGAGCTTAGTGCTGGTTTAAAACTTTTTTGTAGGACAGTGGATTTAAATGCATGCATTTCACTTGATTTGAATGCAATAAATATATATCTCAAGAGATCTTTATTTGAATTTTCTGTAGTAATAACTATCTTCCAGTTCTAGGCAGAATAAGAGATGATGAAAAATTTAATTAGCTGTCCTTTTTTATTTCCCTCTTAAATGGGAAATATGACTAACGTGGGGGCTTTACTCTTAGCTATGTTGGCTTGATTTTTCAACAGCTGGTGCCAGATTATTCACCAAAAACCCCTGAAAAATGTGGTGGTTTTTATTCTTCAAGGGATGAGTCAGTTGCATTTCTACCAGTTCTATTTGGAGTTTGAATTTCTCCGGAAGACATTCAGACATGTAAGTGAAGAAAACTGTATTAGGGTCCTATCCTGATACTCGTGCATCTATCTGAGAACATGCTCCTTGCAACCTAGCTGAACAAGTGACAGAGGATATAGAAAACAAAAGAAATGTCATGAAATTAGATTTGTGTCTGATTTGGTAATCTAGGCAAAACACCTGTTCTCAAATTATAGTCTAGCTTCTGGGTTGATATTGCCCTGTTTTATTTGAGTATAGTATTTTTAGACATTGTAAAATTTACATAAAATCTGTGTTTTTCTACCTCTTTAAAAAAAAACAACTCATAAGATTGGACATCCTTAGAACATTATCTGGAGCTTAACATCAGTTGTAGTTTTGAGAAGGGGTATGTCATTTCCCTGTTCCCACAGATGCCTCCATTCCCTAGTGCCCTGTTTTATCCATTTACTTCTTAAAAGTATCTAAAATGATGGGCCCTAATTTAATTTCCCTTACATAGCCTTCATTTTCTTTATTGCTTCCATTTACTGAGCATCTTCTATATGCCAGTTCCAATATTAGTCACACTGTGTATATCACCTTATCAATAAAAGAGATGGTTTTAAATCCCATTTCATGCATAAGAAACTTAAAGTGAGCCCAGGTGAGTCTGAGGTTGAAACTCTTGAACTCTTCCCTGCTATATCTTCTGTCCTGATTACTTAGAATGCTGTACAGTGAAATTGTAGATATGACTTGAAAAATATAAGGAATTTTCTTTAAGTTGTACATTTCTGTAATATTTATCTGTATAATACATAAGAGAAAATAAAAATTTCCAGGGGGTAATGGTGATAGTAAATGTGGCTTCATTTATCTAGTCAATTTTTCACATTAAGGAACAGACAGTTAAGGTTTAGACCTTTGATACACTGAGCTGACAAGGCCAGAGTTTTCAGTACTTAAATTGTTTTCAAGTATTTATGAGAGAACCTATTAATATATTTTCAGAGATTCTGCCTGTCTCCTACATCATTTAATTTTCTAGCTGATATCATTGGCCTGCAAAAGAAAACAGTTGGAAATCTGTCCAAGACTAGTAAAGGTAAGACTGTGACTGGTTTCATGCTTTGCCCATTAATTTTACAGATAGGGTCATTATCAGGCTTATGAGTCAAGTTTATTTATTGTAAACAGTAAAATTCAATTCTGACTGACATGAGCAGGAAAGCAGTTTTTTTAAAAGAAGAATTGGCAGGTACCCAGAGAGGATAGCAGGAACCATAGGCAGAGTTCATGTCTCCGAAGCCGTCTGGCAGCTGGTGTAGTAGTGCACACCTGTAATCTCAGCGTCTTTTGCAGGCCAGGCTTTTAATTTCCCACTTTTACATTATTCCCCTCTCCTTCCAACAGATACCCAGTTTTGACCTGTAGCTGTTCAGTTTGTGTACCATGTTTTATCTTTTTATTTTGTCTTTGAGTAAATAACAGTATCTTTGAATAAATAAAAATATTGTAAGGTTCAAGTAAATAACTAGCACTGTGAAAGACAAGGAAAAAGCAGTTTTGCATGACTGGAGACTATATCTTGGGTACGCTGAGGGGAGCAGGTGGAGGTAGTGGTGAGAGTTGAGCTTGAGAGGCAAATTAAGACCACATCCTATAGCTGTGAATGCAGAGCCTAAGGACTTTGGAATTTATTCCATAGGCATTTAGGAGCCAGACAGTTATGCTTCCTTTTTTTTTCTTTTTAAAAATCATCTCCGTTTCATCTTCTATTCTAAATATCAAAATCTCCAACGTCACCTTCTGCAGATGACACTTCTTTCTTTATCTCTAAATCTGATATTGCAGGTCCATAGATGAGTCCCTTCTGAGTTAGGTCCACACTCTTAATCCAAACACTGATGGTTGCTGCTTAAGGAAAAGGCTTCTTGACTATAAAAATGGAATAGATTTCGACAAAATGGGTTGCTGAAGGGACAAGTCTAACTCACCAGCTGTACCTTCTCAGTTGTACCTCTCAGTTGTACCTTTTCCTCAAGTCAGCTAATTTTATTTACTTGAAATATCTCTCCTCACTCTAACCTGAAATATATTTCTCCCTCTTTTATAGCCTTTATTAGTATAGCCCATTTGAGATTTATTTTCTTTGTGTTCTTAAAACTATATTAGGTTGCAAGATCCTATGCAACATTAGGAGTTATGTTCTTTGAAATTCTTACACATATACATTCTAAAATATATTCAACTGTTTTTCTTGTTATAGGATCTTTACCTCCTGCTAATTCAAAAGTCAGCATCAACGTGCATACTGACCCCATCATTCGAAAGTATGGCTCTAAGAAAGTAGGCCTGCGCAGCTGCCTTCTAACAACGGAGGAAATGAAAATGTTTCATTTTCCATTACAAGGTTGCTTTAGACTTAATCTAATGTTGTTAACAATGTAAGAATATTTAACTGTTTATTTAAATATTTTTTGAAAGTTCATTTTTCTGGCTGCTTTCCTAATGGTTATTCAGTTTTCACCAGTTTTATTTTGATTTCACATTTCATGTAATTCATTCACTCAAAATATACCATTCATACCAATGAAATCAACTAAAAAATAAAATATACTGGGCCAGAGATTTAGCTCAGTGGTTCTAGCACCTGCCTTGCAAATGCAAGGGCCTGGATTCCATCCTGGTAACCACATACAACAATGCTAGGTGTGATGACTCAGGCCCACCAGCAGTAAGTACCACATACCGGGAGTGTGGCTCATGCCAATAATCACAGCACTTGGGAGGCAGAGACAGGAGGGTTGCTGAGTTTGAGGCTGAGTTTGGAACCAGCCTGAACTACAGAGTAAAACCCTGTTTAAAAAAAAAAAAAAAATATATATATATATATATATATATATATATATTTCAAAGGAAAAATTTGATGGTAAAAACAGTAAAATGGAAACAGAGCTTATGTAAATGGGGAAGTGGTGGACTGTAGGGAGGAAAGCGGAATAGGAAAAAATGAGAATCAAGATATATCATGTACATACAAATTCTCAATGTTGAATGTGATCATAATGTATACCTAAATGTACCAATAAACTTAATAAAATGAAAAGTGATAAAATATACCATTAAATATTTTTTAGTATGTTCACAGAGTTGTAGAGCCACCCCTACAGCCAATTTTAGAACACTTTGGTTACCCCAAAAGAAGTGCTGTTATCATTTCCCTGTAGTTTCCTTAGCCTTAAGCACCATTAATCTACTTTCTATGAATTTACTTATTCTAGGTATTTTACATAAACAGAATCATAAAATATATTATCTTTTAATGCTGGTTTCTTGCTGGACGTGGAGACACATGTCTGTAATCCAACACCCTATCTCAGAATAAAACTGTAAGAGAGGGCAAGGGATGTAGCTCAGCGTGAAGGTTCCTGGGTTCACCTCTACTACTGACTTAGGACAGTGGTGGCAAACCTGGTGCACTCATGTTGCAGCAGGTTATTATTGAAAGCTCTAAAAGGGTCATCATCACTGGCTTAGTGGAAAAAGTGATCTAAGCCTGTAGTTGAGCTGTGATAGGAATTTTTTAGTTTGTGATTCCAGAAAATGAACATCCATTTTTAAGTAGCGATTCCAGAGAAACCTCAAGAGTGAGGTTACATGAAGGGGTGCACATAGTGTATATTACTCCCATCTTACAATTTTAAAAAAATGCCTACTATAGTAGAATCTCTCCCTATTTTCTCTTGCTTTATTTAGGAAAGAAAAATGCCACATGTAGTCATTTGTATACTTTATACATTCTCTTTGGGTGCCTAGATGGGAATAGTCCATTGACTTTGGAGTTAGACAAAATTTTGTTGTAATTTCTGTCTCTGTCTCTAACTAAAATGGTATTTCATTTTCTCTGGGTGAATCTAAGAATGATGTATACTATCTTTAGTTCTAAAGGTAAATATTTTATTTTTCTTCCTAGGTTCTCCTGACTGTGAAGACTTTATACCTACCAACTGTAATGGTCCTGTAACAGATCACAGCCCTCTCTTTGGACTTGAGTGTGAAATGGTAAGAGACACTCGATTTTTCAGCTGGAATGTTGCAAACTGGGATTTAGTGGAAGATGACTTCTTAATGGTAATGAACCATTGCATTCAGTTGCAGTGTTCAGTTTCAATAGCTGAAAGTAGGTTCTTTTATTCACATTTTAGAAAATTTGGATCTGTGTTCTAGAAGAATAAGCACATAAATTTTGACTAGTTGGTGTGTTTAATCAAGTCTTTACATAATATTAATAGTTAACTCTTGTCTTTTGAGCAAGAATGTAGTTACTGTTGCCATGAAGAATGCCTTAATTATCATTCGTTTGCCTTAGTTTTACATATTTGAAACTCACAAGCAGGATTTCCCTGGTCTTTCAGTGCCTCACATCCAAAGGGAGAGAACTAACACGCATCTCACTGGTAGCTGAAGGGGGCTGCTGTATTATGGATGAACTGGTTAAACCTGATGATAAGATTGTGGATGGTTACCTCACCAGGTATTTTTTTAATCTTACCTGCAGCTCGTCCTAGAGCTATCAGAAGTATCATGGAATAAGGCTTAATGGGAAAAGCCCATACCTTCTGCTAACTTGGGTTTTACTTACTTTATGTATTATCAAAGAAAAGGCCAGAGTAACATCTTGTTATATCTTAAGACTGAAATTATATAATGTTGGTATATAGTTTTTGCCATTTTTATGTGCTAATCTTGTGATATTAATTGAGCAGACTATTATCTTCCTTGTCCTAGAATCCTCCATTTGTATTTATTAGAAAGTTTTACTTTCTGATAAGACCTCATCTGAAAATATACATTGTTGTTATTTGAAAGTCAAGTGATCTTAGTGTTTTTGACCTCAAAAACCAAAACAAAACTAATTTTTTCCATAATAAAAAATTGAAGCTCTAAGTTTTAGTCTGTTTTTACCAAAGATTAGCATGTATTTTATAATGTACACACAATGTTGTTACAAAGAAAACATCATTGAAACATTACTGCTTCAGTCACTGAAGTTGTTCCCATAGATTTGCCTTACACAGAGAACTCAGCACAGTGATGTAGACTGTTCTACTAGCAGCCTTGATAATTAAAGTGTATTCTTTTTTTAAAATTTAAATTCAAATATTTATTGGTATATTATAAATACACATCATCATTGCATTCAGCACTAAGAGTTTGTACCAGAATATTCTTAAGCAGCAGTCAAGTGTGGTAGAGAAGTGTGTACAAGTATGTTGGCCACAGTATTACAAAAATATGGGAATGTAAATATTTTAAGTAGATGATTAAAAAGTTATATCCAGGGCCGGCGATTTAGCTCAGTGGTTCCAGCGCCTGTCTTGCAAGCACAAGGACCAGGGTTCGATCCCCTGTTAACCATATACAATACTGGGTGTGGAGACTCACACCCAGCAGCAATCAGTACCACATACCACAATGCAGGGCGTGGTGGCTCAGACCTGTAATCCCAGCACTCGGGAGGCAGAGGCAGGAGGATTGCTGTGATGTGAGTTTTGAGGCTGAGCTCAGGGCCAGCCTGAACTACAAAGTGAGACCCTGTCTCAAAAAAAACCCCAAAACCAAAAACCAAAACAAAACAAAAAGTTATATCCATATAACAGAATATTCTGTAGCTATTTAAATGGTTACTTATGATATATTACAAAAGATAACTGAGGGGTAAGGCAGCACATATATTATGATTGCATTATTATAAAAATGAAATATATCCATAAATACACATTAAAAATATAGTAGATGGGGTACTATCACAAGTTCGAGTCCAGCTTTGACAATTTAGCCAAACTTTGTTTCAAAATAAGAGAAAAAAATAATTGAGGATGTAGCCCAGTTGTAGAACACTTGTTTATGTAAGGCCCTGGGTTTAATCTAAGTATCACATACATAAAAAAAATTAATGTTTTAAAAAAGAAAAGATGTTTACTAGAGTAAAACACAGGAGATGGGATTGTGACTGATTTTTAATTTCTTCTGCTTGTGTGTATTTTCAACTTTTTCTACACTGAGCATATATTATTTCTATTCTTTAAAGTACTTTCTAGGAAGAAAAACTTTTTAATATTATGAATTGTCCATTTCTCCTTTTTTACTGAAAGTTTTTCAGGAATCACAAAGACTATTCTTAACTCAGTGACAACCAAACTCAAAGATGTACAGAAGCAGTTGAGAGCGCTACTTCCACCTGATGCTGTGTTGGTGGGACACTTGCTAGACTTGGATCTCAGAGCACTGAAAGTGAGTATTTGATTCAGGATTTCACTTTTCTAATACAAATGCAGTTCTATTTATCTCAAATCTAAAGCCTTGAACTCTTCTACCCTCAATTTAATTTGTTTTTTTTTCCTTTAGCATAAATGCTACTCATTTTATATTCTTTCTCTTCAGATGATACATCCATATGTTATTGATACCTCACTGCTTTATGTTAGAGAGCAGGGCAGAAGATTTAAGCTAGAATTCTTAGCCAAAATTATTTTGAGGTAGGTTTATTTACATATTATAATATTATCCTGATAAGTTGTGCATAAGTTAGCATGTAGTATTTAATTTAATACATTTTGTAAATTTCAGAATTGCTGTTCTCCCTATTGTTAAACATTATACCTTTCATTTCTTGTGAAATGAAGAAATATGGGAATAGTAAAGGTGATGAATAGAACTAGACAAGAAAGGATACAAAAGTTACCCAAAATTTCAAACTCTAACATACCTATATTAAATATATCCAGTTCATATATACAAAGATATTCATTGTAACATGGTTCAAAATAGAAAAAGCTGAAAATATTACAGAAGACTGGTTAAGTAAATTATATTATTGAATACTCTGTTGTTCAAGAGATTTGTGTTTACTAGTATGGAGATCTTAGGAAGATAATATGTAATATCCTAGATATTGATATGATATGGATTAGATTTAGATGCTCCTTTAGACATAAATATGTGTAGTTTTCTGAAAACAACAGATAAAGGGCTTAAGTACATTTGTACATGAATAGAATATTTCTGAAAGGTAACTTTCATCAGTTTTTATATCTAAGAAATGATGGCTGAGAAGTGAGCTATAGACTTCCTATTGCATACCTTTTTGTCGAGATAATATACTTTCTATAGATAAAACTATTCCTGATTATTATGTATCCCCAGCACATCTCTTAGGGCCTGGCAGTTAGCCAGAATAAAAGATTCTTATTTTTTTGTACCGGGCATCGAACACAGGAGCTTTGCTTGCCAGGGAGGTGCAAAGGATTCTTGATTGTTGTGTTGTGAATCATACTCTTTTTTATTAGGTTTTTTTTTTTGAGACAGGGTCTCACTTTGTGGTTCAGGCTGGCCCTGTGCTCAGCCTCAAACTCACCACAGCAATCCTCCTGCCTCTGCCTCCCGAGTGCTGGGATTACAGGTCTGAGCCACCACACCTGGCACTGTGGTATGTGGTACTGGTTGCTGCTGGGGTGAGTCTCCACACCCAGTAATGTATGTGGTTACTGAGGAATCGAACCCGGGCCCTTGCGCTTGCAAGACCGGCACCAGAACCACTGAACTAACTCCCTGGCCCTGAATCACACTCTTGAAACTATGTTTTTCTAGAACAACGATTATAACAATATTAAAATTTTATGTTTAAATAGGACATTTGACATGTTTGACAGAGCTTATCATAAAAAATTTTGCCAAGTATGTCAATTTTACCTTAACTTTCTAGGAAGGATATACAGCGTTCAAACAGGTTTGGTCATGACACCACAGAAGATGCTAGAACGGCCCTTGAACTGGCTCAGTATTTCCTTAAGTATGGTCCAAAGAAGGTTAGTATATATATGTATATTATATATATATATATATATTTTTTTTTTATAGTACTGGGGATTGAATTCAGGCCCTGTGCTTCCAAGGTACATGTGGCACCACCTGAGCTAAATCCCTGGCCCTGAGGGTTAGTATTTTTGATCAGTGTGTTTGACCATAGCTAGGTCTGGTGGGCACACTTGTAATCTCAGCAATTGGGAGGTTGACGTGGGAGGATTGCTGGGAGTTCGAAGCCTGCCCCAGGGTAACTAGTGAGTTTAAGATCATCTTGAAATACAGAATGACACTCTGTCTCAAAAATATAAATCATAGGACAGGATTAGACAATCATTTATCATTACCTTTTATCATTATCTTTCTTTACAAAAATGAGAATGTGATTGAAGCTGAGTTTGCATTTGGAATTAAGACCATTTAATGCTGAAGTTGGGCATATATACATATATATATAGTTCAGGCTGGCCCCAAGATCAGCCTTGAATTCACAGCAGTCCTCCTTCCTCTGCCTCCCAAGTGCTGGGATGACAGGTGTGAGCCACCATGCCCAGAACTGTGGTATGTGGTACTGATTACTGGTGGGCGTGAGTCTCCATGCCCACCATTGTTGTATGTGGTTACTGGGGATCGAACCCGGGCACTTGCACTTGCGAGACAGGCCTTGGAACCACTGAACTAAATCCCTAGCCTTTCTGGGCTTATATATTTTAAAATACAGGCCCTTAGGTCTAGCTGTATCATCTAGGCAATTTCTTTGAAAACTTGTTTCTAAATCTGTAAAATGGGAATATAGTTTTATAGGATTTGCATGGGAATAAATGAGATAATCTGTGTATTCACGTGCCTTGAATATATTAAATACCACATTTAGGATTATAGCTGATACTAATAATTGTAATAATTATTAAAATTTTACATAGATTTCTGTTCTTTCGTGGTTGGGGGAATGTACCATTGTTTCAGTAGCAATTCAGTGAATATAAATCAGAATAACACATAAGGGGAATATAGATGATGATGAAGTTTCTGAAAGATTCTGTTACAGTGCATGTTAGGCTGTCCTACTGCATAATAAGTTCCATCATATTATGAAATAAATGGACTCCTTAATGAAATAAATTATCCATGTAGAATAATAACCAAAGACAAAGTACTATTTCATGCTTTGTGGTAGAAGACATTCTACTATAATTTTCAGAGATCATGTAGATATAGTCGTTGCCATATATTCAACCTACTGTTTTAAAATGCTTCATGGAAATTGTTACTTAATTCTCAGAGTAACTGATTTTGTGCCCGGGCATTCTAAGGTTTTGAAAGCTTATATGACTTGTCTGGGGTTCTGCCTCTTATCAGATACAGCCAAACTTTATTCAAAGCCATGTCTGTCAGATTCCAAAGCATGCTTGTTGTGCTCCATACCAGATTTATCAAAGTTTTTTTTAAATAAAGGCCAGCTAATATTGTAGGCTTTTCAGGCTGCACTGTATCTATGGCAACTACTCAACTTGCTGATATAATGCAAAAGCAGCTGTAGAATTTTTTTTGGTTTTTGTTTGAGACAGGGTTTTGCTTTCATAGTTCAGGCTGGCCTCAGCTCAGCCTTGAACTCACAACAATCCTCTTTCCTCGGCCTTCCAAGTGCTAGGATTACAGGCATGAGCCATCATGCCCAGCACTGTGGTATGTGGTTCTGATTGCTGGTGGGCATTAGTCTCCAGGCCCAGCATTGTTATATGTGGTTACTGGGAATTGAACTGGGCTCTTTTTCTTGCAAAGGCAGGCACCAGAACCACTGAGCTAAATCACCAGCCCATGTAGAATGGATTAACAGTGGGTGCAGCTGTAAGCCAATAAAACCTGATTTAGACAAAGTATTTTCTGATTAGCTTCTCTCTAAACCATCATAGGTTCTAAAAACTTTCTAGTGTCAAGACTTCTTTATCATCAATGAGCTTTTGTTTTTGTGGATCACATCAGTTTTTACCATATGAGAATGATATTTTAATATCTGATTTTTAAAAATATATCAAATAATAAATTCATTTATTTTTATGGAACTGCATAACATTTTTAAAAATCAGAGAGAAAAATATCCTTGTTTTACATTTTTTTTTTAGGTTTTTAGAGACAGGGTCTCACATTGTAGTTCAGGCTGGCCCTGAGCTCAGCCTCAAACTCACCACAGCAATCCTCCTGCCTCTGCCTCCCGAGTGCTGGGATTACAGGCGTGAGCCACCACACCCGGCACTGTGGTATGTGGTACTGGTTGCTGCTGGGTGTGAGTCTCCACACCCAGTATTGTATGTGGTTACTGAGGATTGAACCCGGGTCCTTGCGCTTGCAAGACAGGTGCCCGAACCACTGAGCTAAATGCCCAGCCCCCTTGTTTTACATTTTAAAAATATTTCTTTAATGTTTAGCTTAATAGAAGACAGGGGGTTGTTTTGTATCTGATTTTATATTCAACCTGGAGAAAAGAAGACCTCATTCTGAAAGGGTCTCTGAAATCCTCAAGTATGCTCAGTCCATATTCTGAGACCATATTATACTTGAATTACACTTAAAATTATATTTCACTTGGAAAAAAATTAAATCTGAATTATGCATGGCCTATAATAATAATTATTAATACTGGCTCTCTAATTGTGACAGATACACCATGTGAATCTATTAATATTAAATAAAAATGGCTCTATGATACTCTTTATTTTCTTTCTGTAACTCTATGACTTTAAAAGTTTATTTTAAAAAGAATATTGGGTGGGGTGGTGGTGAATGCTTGTAATCCCAGTTACTTGGGAGTCTGGAGCAGGACTGTCAGTTTTCCGTTATTTGGGAGAAGGAGTACTGGGAATTGAACTTAGGACTTTGCATTTGTCAAGCAGGGACTTTGCCACTGAGCTACATCCCCAGACCTGGAGGCTACTCTGGGCCAATTAGTCAGGCTGTGTCTCAAAATAAAATAAAGAGTGGTAATGTAGCTCAGGCTCAGGGGGAAACCAAGCATAGGGGTATATGTGAGCCTTGGGTCCAAATCCCTAGTTCAGAAAAATATTTTTTGTATTTTCTGCATCAAAACTCCCAATTCATGGAAGACTCACTATTCCTGGAAGAACAAACGTCAATTAAAATAATTTTTCATGGTTTTTTTAAATTAAACTAATGTCTTTTGATGTTCCCTTTAAAAGCCATTGTTTTATTACTTCCAAAAATTGTATGTTTGAAGAGAAGTACATTTTAGGTAAATGAGTACAGAATGATGAGTCAGAATTGCCATCTCTTTTTACTCAGCCTTACTTGGCCCTTTCACATACTCGTAACTATCTCAGTAGCCAGTAACAGATTGCCATTCTTGGATAAGCTGCCACAAACCATCTGGTAACTACTGAAGCAAGCTTGGGACTATCACAATGGCAAAACCACGACCTAAAGAATCAGAGAACACTACTTGAATGGGCTCTATTCTTTTTTTAAAATATCAGATCTTTGCAAAAAATTGGATGATTTTTACCACTTTATTTTTTTTCTAGATTGCAGAGCTCAATCTGGAGTCACTAGATACTAAGCAAGAACAGCAAACACCAGGCCAAAAGCCAAGAAATACAACAGAAGTTCAGCAACCCCCAAAAAGGTGATATTTTCCAGTTCTAAACAAGAAGAAAAGCAAATGGACAATCTGATTTCTAATTTTCTGAATCTAGTAGCTGGTCCACAGTGGTATATTTTACTAAAAGTAAGAGACTGGAAGATTTTGAACTAAATAACATATTAGAGAAAATGGTATGCTTGTTGGTATTTTGGTTAGAAGAATTGATCTACAGCCTTGATGTATTGCCTAAATTAGAAAAAACGAACAAACACAACCTCTAAATAGACTAAAAAGGATTTGACTCAGACCATAATGAATATATTTAGAATCGGGCCTAAACTTTGATAGAGAGCTTTGGGCGTATTTCGTGTTTATCTTTTCCTTCCTTGTTGGAACAAGACTATCCAACTTGGCTTTCTGCAATGGTGGAAATGTTCTCTATGTTACATGTTAATCGTATGTGACTAGTACAATCAAGGAACTGAATTTTTACTGTAACTTAAATTTAAAATAACTACATCTTGCCATTAGCTACCATATTGGACAGGATAGATACAGAAATAACTTACAGGCTATGAAAGACTATTCTTTATCTCTTCTACTACTTTACAGTGTTTTAGAATGCTTGAACTCAGTGGGTCAGAAGCTTCTTTTTGTCACACGGGAAACAGGTGCTCCTGAACTTTCTTCTTACGGAAACTGTGAAACTATTAAGTGCCTTTCAAATAAAGAGGTGAGTGACTTTTGAAAATTGCATACAGAACAGAGAGAAATGCAGCCCCATGCATCCTATGCAAGTATCAAGCTTTTTTCCAACAGCATCTCTGGTTATAATGAGTAAGTCTGCCTACTGACTCATCTTGTATAGAGAGCTGTAAGTCCCATTTAGCACATAGGCCAGAGCTGTCAGCTGCCAGCGTCTGCTTCCAGACTCCAGTGGGCCTGTGGCTTAGCCTTGTACACTACTTTAAATTTATGTTTCTGGATTGTGGAAATGTTTATTTTACTTTTGAGACTAAATATATCCCTTTGGGTTTTTTCCTATATTTTATCTATGTGTAAAACAGGGATTACATCAAAAAGATGAAGATACTACATCATCATAATCCAAAGTTTTGTATTTTTTATCACTTTATTTGGAAATAATTTCAAACTTACAGATAACTTTCTTGAATGAATGAAGTTTCTATGTACCTCTAATTAATCACCTTTTATTAACAGTCTGCTGCATTTGCTTTAATGTGTCCAATAATACTTTTTCATTCACTTGCCCTCTTCTTATAAGATGCTTACACTTTCCCTTCCCCTTTTTCTCTCCTCTCTCTGTATGATGTTTTCTTAGTCATTTGAGAATGAGTGACACATATCCTGATAGTTTACCCCTAATAACTTCATATGTATTTCATGGAAATATAAATACGAAGTCCAGGGCCTTATACAAGCCAGGCACATTTTCTGCCACTAAACTACAGACCTAACCTTACTGGTTTTAAGTAACTTGACTATGATGTTTTTCAGTATAAATTTTTGTTTTTTGTTCCTGGAGCCTGTTTAGATTCTGGGATTGGTGAATGTATCATTATTAAATTACAAAAACTTTTAACTGTTACACTTGGTTTTTTATTTCACTACTTACCTCTCATTTGGGGACTCCCATTGTAAATGCACTAGGATATTTAGAATTGTCCTACAACTCACTGATGTCACATTTATTTATTTTCCAATGTTTTTTTCCCATTTATTTTAGGTGTTTCTCACTGCTGTGTCTTCAGGTTCCTTAATCATTTCTCTTGTAGTATCTAACCTACTGATAATCTCTTTCCAGTATACTTGTCACCTCAAACACTAATTTCAACCTCTACAGGTTAAGTTGGCTCTCTTAGATCCATGTCTTTAATGTATCTTAAAGTTTCCTGTAGTCTTTTGACTTACAAAACATTAAGTTACAGTAATCATTTTCATGTTTTTACCTACTAATTTGATGTTCTATGTCATATCTGAATTAGCTTTGATTTTTTTTTTAACTGATACTGATACTCAGTGAGGGTCCTGGTACTTTTAAAGTATGGATTCTAGGATATGAGATCTTCAGGGACATGCTGGTGTATGAAGAATCTCTGGTGTGTGAAGTTTCTTCCCTGTTAATCATTGTTACATCAGGTAAAGAAGGAGCACAAAACACTGAATTTTCCTTTCCCCTTCTCTGCCATCTCTTTCAAGTGCATTTCTTTTGAGAAGGATATTTCAGTATTGTCTTTTTTTCTCTCTGTACAAGATTCTGACTTGCTTGTTAATTTTCTTTAATCTTCACTGCAGTGTCTCCGAAGTGTCCCACCTTATGTCTCTGAGTCTTCCCCCAAAGTGCTGCTTTTCTAAGGTTGCCAGGCACAGCTCTTGGAGTCAGTGAACAGCAAAGGAGAATTTGCAGTTTTTCGTACTCCTATTTCTCCCTTTCTTGACTTGTGATTTGTATTCATGATTTGACATTTAATCAGACTTTTTCCTCTGTGAAAGTGGTTCTGTTTGTATACAGAACCACTTTGGTGGGAGAGCGGTTGGAATTTAACTTATTTTCTTACTCAGAGGTAATTTGGAGATTGCTCTATATCTTACAAATGCTGAAGATATAAGTTGAGTGTGGTCTCATTGGTCTCTTGATTTTGTGGCTTTTCTGGTTGACTGTGCTGTTCACCATTTTCCTCTAGACCTAGAAGTCACCCTATAATAGCTTTAAATATGGGTAAAAGGACAACTATTGTTTATGTTATTGTGGTGCCCTCCTAAGCCATAATAGATGAGTATTGGGTCCTTACCTCACCTGGCTGTGCTGTTCTCTGTAGGTCTTTGAGCGGGCCAGAGTGGAAATCCCCCTCTTTCCCTGCAGCATTGTCCAGTTCTCTTTTGAGGCCTTTCCACCTGTCCTAACTGAGGAGATGAGTAAAAAGGTAAATAGATGGGTTTGGCAAATAGTTTATTGTATATCTTATTCATTGTATATCTTATTTCTCTTATTTTTAATGATTGCATACTCTTCTACTATATGGTATTCTTATTACTGAGAGTATTTATGCTTTATAAATTTTTCTATTACAAATAGTATTGCAGCAAACATTAGTGTTTACAGATTCTTGTACATTTGGCAAATATTTTATCCGAATTTCTTGAGGATGGGATTATCCCATGTTCTGACTCCTGATTTGAATTCTCGTTCCATATCACTTCTCCATTATATTCTGTTGTTTTTCTTATAGCTGAAGACCAAATTGAGAGAGATGTCAACTGTCTATGCTGGGCCACTTAGCAGAACTTACAACTTAAGGACCGTAAAGAGGCTATTGGAAAGTTTTGGCCCAATTCAGTCGATATCTTTTGTTCTTGAAACTTACAGGGTAAGGAGTTTAGAAAACTCAGATTTTTGGCGTACATTAGTGTGAGAAACTCAGATAACTTTAGGGGTTGTACATGTGACATATATTAGTGAAGTAAGTCTCACTGTCTCTGGCTGTAAATGATGGGAACAATTGTTGACTCCTAAGAATGTAAAAGAGGTAATCAAAATATATGGTGAATGTTAAAAAATATTTATTACAGTAAATGACACACTGCCACTAATCCCCTTCAAAATACTCTTCTTTGCTTCATACTTATCCCATTGTCTTGCCACTTTCAGAAGCAGTTCTGGAAGTCCTTTTTCACTTTGTCTTTACTTGTGCTATTGTGGCTGCCTCTTGAAGTTCTGAATTAATTCTAAACATTTACCTTTCACAGGCATTTGGGGAAGAGTCAGAAGTCACACAGTGTCATATCCACTGAATAAGGCAGATAATGACACACTGTGACATTTTCATGAGCCTTTTTGTTGATGGCATGCCACAGCAGGAGTCACTGTATTTTTTAATCATATCTCATAAAAACTCTCACAAAAGAGGACTTCCAGAGCTGCTTCAGAAAGTGGCAAGAAATGGTGGGATGACTGTCTTTGAATCAAGGGGTAGTATTTTAAGAGAGGGTTAATGGCAATGTATCATTGTAACAAATTTTAAAAATGTAAACCTTTACTATAGTTTCCAGTTGTATCTTAATCCTTAGGAATGCCTGATCTTCTTTTTGTGTGTGCAGTTTTTTGTTTTGAAAATTGAGAAATCTGCCAGTTTTCATATGTTGACTCCAACATTCTTAAAATTCATGTTGACCAGAAAAAAAATGTCTGCTGGTTGAACGTATCCTATGGACCTTTTGTGATACCAGATTTAAATGATAAAATACAGTTACTCAGTTCACAAACTCAATTCTTTTCACGATTCTGGTTGCAAACCCAATTGTATAAGAACCAAATCAAATTTCCCTAGAAGGTCAACATTGAACCTAACCACTGAATTTGATTCAGTGAAGACCAAGGTTGATATAAAAAGCAATAATATTATAAGCACATATAGAGATGTGGAGGAAACCATGAAAAGAATTAGAACTAGTATAACAGAATATGTACAAGAGAATATACAATAACTAGAAATAACAGAAAGCTTCAGAGAGAGAGGATCAAGCTGGCTGAGGAAAGGGGGATTAGGTAGACTTCACTGTAAATTTCGTACCTTTAGAATTTGGAACTAGGCAACCATTAAATGGGCATATTAGTAGCTATTAAGATGAAGCAAAAACATAAAAACGTCCATTGTGACCTAAGTGCAGAATCCTAGGTGCTTAAATATATACTTTCCCCAAGTCTTTCATTAATGTCCTTCCTAGGACTAAAAGTAGAAAGACAATTGCTGAGAAGGTGGACTAGGGGATGGGAAGTTGGTTGCAAAGTGTTATAACCTCTTTTTATAAATCTTTCAACTGGCTTTTGTGTGTATGTGTGTGAAATATATATTACATAATGTTTACCCTCTTCACCATTTTCAACGGCATTATTAAATACATTAAATTCTGTAACCGTTACTACCATACATCTGTAGAGCTTTTTAATTGTTCCAAACTGACACTCCTCATTAAACAATAACTTCTTATTGCCTCTTTTCCCCCTCAGCCCCTGGTAACCACTGCTACTTTCTGGTATTATGAATTTGGCAGCTGTATGCACATCATATAAATGAAATCATACAGGGTTTGTCTTTTAGTGTCTGGCTTATTTCATTTTGTAATATCTTCATTGTTCACCCATGTTTTAGCATGACTCACAAGTCCATCCCATTTTGTGTGTATACAACACATTGTTTATCCATTCTTTCACTAGTGGACATTAAGGGTGATTCTCCTTTTTAGCTACTATGAATCATGCTGCTTTGAATTTGGATGTATAATTTGTTCAAGTTCCAGTTTTCAGGTCTTTGTATATTCCCAGATATTGAACTGTTGTATCAAAACATAATTCTAAGTTTCTGAGGAAGCACCATACTGTTTTCCATAACATCTCCACCATTTTACATTTCCATAAGCAAATAACAAGAGTTCCAATTTCTCCACGTCCAGGATACTAGTACTTCTTGTCTTCTCTTTTCTTTTTTTTATGATACCATCCTAGTAGATGTGAAGTATTATCTTGCTTTGTTTGATTTGCATTTTCCTGATAATGGGTGATATTAAGCATCATTGGCCACTTATTATTTTCTTTTCGAGAAATTCCTATTCAAATACTTTCCATTTTGATCAGATCATTTGGGTTTTATATTATTGAATTATAGGAGTTTTCTATAAATTTTGTATACTAATCCCTTCTCAGACATCTAATTTAGTATTTCCACCCATTCCATAGGTTGCCTTTTGGCTGTTAGTGCCCTTTGATGCAAACTACAAATTTTTAATTTTGATGAAGTTTAATTTATTTATATTTTATTTTGGCTATCTGCCTTTGGTGTCATCTTCAAGAAATTATTTCCAAAAGCAGTGCTGTTATAAAGATGCCCTGTGTGAGGGCTTATTTCCATAATGATGCTACTCAGATAATTAGAAAGATTTAGCTACTCTAAGTCATTCAGCTGAAATTCATACTTTTTGAAGAAGTGGCTGGCCAGTGGAATAAATTAGTCTTCCCAGGCTTATAGAAAAATTGCCCATCTGAAATTAAGCTAATAAAATAAATGGAAATCTCTGCCTATAACTTGCATTAATGACTAATGAATGAATTATAATAATAAATACTATGAAAAGCAAGTGGACATTAAGGAGTTTGTTTAGTGACTTGCTCAAATCACTTAGGACAATGGAAATAGATTCTGAGTGGCAAATAAAGGTTACTGTCAGAGAACCAGTTTTTGATCCTCTATGATTCTACTTAAAGTTGACAATTGGTGGTCAAGACTTACTTAGCCTAGCATAGTAAGGATATATGTTCTGGTGGCTCTGGCCACTGTAATTTGGATCCCTTAGCTGGAAAGCAAAGGGAAGAAATCTTGATCTTTCTGCAGCCTCATTTCCGTGTGCAGTATGAAGTCCTGGAAGCTGCTCAGCTGGCCATAGAGTCCTTGAATGGCGTTATGGTGGAAGGATTTTGCATCAAGGTAGGATGGTCCTAATAATCCCTATCTACAGTGGCCCAAGACATAAGGGAACACCCTCGAAAGGCCCAGGCCTATAAGAATTTCTGTTATGGAATATCTTCAGCCAAGTTTGACTGGCAGTGATCAAAGACTTCCATTTTTGCATAAAATCATCCTGGGCTAGACTGAATTCTTTATATACTTTATCATCATTTAGGCCCTGATTGGTTATTCTAGGTGGCCAGCTTTCAGAGGGATAAATAAGATGATTAGATTTTTAAGTTTTTTGGGCAAGTAAGCAGAATTTCACTGGAAGTAGGAGGCAGTGAACTGAAGAGAATATATTTACATACTTAACAATTAAGTCTCTAATTATAGTTCTGATACAGTTATCATTTCCTTACAGATCAGGAACCTGCAAAAGTAAGGTAGTAATGTACACAGGCCTGAGGGTGATAGTAGTGACTTTTTACCACTAACATCACCTTTTCTCGCTTAGGTGCAGAGGCCCTTGACAGAGCTTACCCTTGACTGTGACCTTTTCATGAAAGAGCTAGAACAAGATCCTGAGAATCGAGATACTATTTATCTGTCTGGAGTGGGTGAAGCCTTCAAAGAGCACATTTTGCATCAGTCCAAACACTTTCCAGGCCTAGAAGCTGTGATCCTGCCTAAAGATCTTGAAAGTGGAAAACAGAAAAACTACGGTTTCCTAAGTAAGACAGCCAACCATTGTGTCCCCAGAAGAGGAGCTGGGTGATGGTGATAAGAGAAGTCTGAAAAGGGAAAGGCTCACCAAATAAGCTCTGTAGGGTGGGCGAGGGGAGGAGCCCTGAGCTGGTCCTGCCGCTAGGGTCCTCACCAGGTTCTGCCTTGCATGCTAATTAGTTTTCTTGGCCCTTAATAACAGAAGATTGGTGCATATTCTTGCTTTCAGGATTCAAAACTTTTGACAATGCCCAAAGGGCCCTCAACATTCTCACAGGTGAGGATTGGAAGCTGAAAGGCAGGAGGGCCCTAACCCCCAGGCCTCTCCACGAATGGCTCAGGGGCTTATTACCTGAATCAAAGAAGTTTCCAGGGGTTCGAGTACCCCCTCCTTCAGAGCAGCAGGCCTTGCAGGTGGGTGTGTGAATGTCTTTTCTGGCTTAGAAGGGGAAGGCTGCTGATCTAATAATTTGCCATCTCTGGACCCTGCACTTGTGTTTGTTGTGATTAGTCAGGAGAGTTCTGCTCAGTGACACATAATCTTTCAGTCACTTTCTTCTGCCTTATTGCTAGTCTTGTGTCACTGACCACCTTACTCTAGCTCTAGCCACATTATTTTTTTCTAGCTCTCTAATACTTTTTTAGTCTCTCATACCCTTTTTATACTTAAAATCCAGTTTTCAGTCTTCCAGTGGACTTTGAAGGACTAAAGTGGGAGAATGGGGAACTAGACAAATCTTAATTGATCTCATGTAGGGTTTCCCAAAGTGGTACATACACAAGAAAAACTTTGGTTGTCATAGGTGGGCTTTTTTTCCACTTTGCTTTTGCTTTTATTGGTATGGTCTTGTTTTTTTAACAGTCTATTAAAAAGTACTTAGACAAGGTTCAAGAAGAAATTGCCTAGGAAAACATGTGTGTCTAGAGACACACATAGGAATAGAGATAGAATAGCTGAAGCTTGGAAGACCCCATCCTAATCTCCCATATTTAGCAGATGGAAAATAGTGGTATGAATTGGTGAATTCCTCATCCACTATCATAAAGATACCTAGTGCAGAGGCCAGACTACAGGCTTCATTACTGATGTGGCTTCCCTAGCTTGGGACCCTAGGAGATGCATCTGAAGGGAAAGGCAGCATTCGTCCTTCTCTGAGGAAGTCCTGAATCACCCTGGAGACTTGCAATGTGATCTAGCTTCAACAAGACATTTGTCCAGAGCCTTTACTGAGAATTGCCAGGCCTTAGAACCTAAGAGGATGTTGGAGCCCCTCCAGATGTGAGCAGATGGAGCTCTTGTTAAGTGTTGACCTGTGGCTTTGGTTCTAGACTCTGAAGACAGACCATCCAAAGGTAGCAGCCTGGTACTGGGGCCAGAAGATTGGAAAGCTGTACGAAAATATGGATCCAGGAACCCTCTGCCTCGTCCTGCTGCCAGGATCCAAGAGGTAAGGAGAGTGATGGGCTGTTCCTCATGACTCTGGCCCCAGACTTAAGCTGTTCTTGGAAAAGGGCTTTTTGTTAGTATCCAGGCACATAGTGAGGACTTACAGGAGTCATCTCTCAATTCTAAAAGATAGGACTTACATTCTCATTTTACAACTATATCATCTTATATCACCACACTTATTGATTCCTCAAGGGAATAGTTAATGCCATTTTAAAGCCAGAGGACTTATGTTCTTCAGTCTTTCTGGGGTAAGAAGTAGCTGCTTAACCTCACTTGAAGGAAAAAAGGTGAGATATCCTAGCGGAAGGCCCAGGCTTATTCATGATCAGGCCAGCCCAGACTACAAAGTGAGACTATGTCTCAAAAAGCCAAAAAAAAAGCTAAAATGTAGAATGACTAAATATATAGAGAGGAGCAAAAAAGGGAAAGGACAGTGTTCTTTTGGAGTAGTCTGAGAAACATTAGGCTAAGCAAAAAAATCTGAATCCTGACATTCTAGGAGATGGCAGGATGCAAATAGCAGAGTTTTAGTACCTCAGGCCTTAAAACCTAGATTAGAAATTCATTTCCTGTCATAAAGTCCTTGTAAAGTTGCAGCTGAGGGTCACCGATGAGATGGTGTGCCTAGTGGGGAGCATGAAGATACTGCTTTCTCTGAGATGCAGAAACAAGTATTAGATATGTTGGGAGGAAAACTCTCAGATCAATATGCTCTGAACAGTCTTATGGGTATGCTAACAATGAAAAAATGAAAACAATTATAATGTAACCAAAAGTTGCTAATAAAGCTTTCTGTTTAAGAGCAAGTGCCCTTTGAGACAGATAAGACAACTCTCCGTTAGATAGCTCCTCGGTGCCAGTGTGTATAGAAGAAGGGGAGGTAAAGGGATTAGTTTTCATATTATCAAGTAGAAGGTTTACATTGCAGTCACTGTTCTGTAGATAAACTAAGAGAGAGCCAAAGCACTCTCCTGGAAATAGTATCGATATTCCATAGATGATAAAGGATTAGGAAAGGGAATACAGGAGCAAGGGAGCAAACAGGGCTTAGGTTCTGACTTAGGCAAAGATCCTGAGAAAAATGTAGCAGTTCCATAGAGTAAGACCATCTCCGGCAACACATCTTCTAGTGAAAAAATCCAGGTTATTCCTTTGTTTTAAAAGTCATACTATGAGAAAAAAATAGAAAGAATTAGAAAAAAAAAGTCACACTGGGGGGTTGGGGATCTGGCTCAAGTGGTACTGCATCTACCTTGGATGCACAAGGGCCCAGTACCACAAAAAAAAGTCACACTGTAATTTCTGTAGCCTAGCAGTAACAGCATTTCCTTACACTGTCAGCTTGGTGTATCACTGAGTTCTCTGGCCTTGCCTGCAGCTTCTCCATCAAGCCACTGGAGACTAGGGAAATCAGACGCTCACAAAAAAACCTAAGCAGACAGCAGAAGGTTTCCTCAGCCAGGGGGCTGACTCAGCTTTTAATCCTTACATTTCTGGTAGCTGCTGAAATCAATATTGATAATAGTAATAATTATGATAATTTATCAAATCTTTAGTAAGCAGCAAATATTGTGCTGTTTGGGGTTGTAGTTGTTAGAATCCCTGTTTAACAAAGAGAGACTAAGTCTTAGCTTAAGCAACTTAAGATCACACAACTAGCAAGTACATAGTCAGAATTTGAACCTTGGTGATCTGACTCCAGAGCTACTCTTGCCTTCAAAATCCCACTTCTCCAACCCCAAAAGGTAGTACTTGCTAGCTTATGGGCAGACATCAGGTCAAGACAGAGTCCGTGTGTTTGTCTGCTTATTTCTGCCTGTCTGCTTGTCTCTTTAATTCCATAAATATGACAAAGTGAAGGGATCTAGCAGGTAATGGGTGATTCCTAAATTCTAAATACTGTGGCAAGTGGTTTACATCATACATCATTAAGTAAGTTTTTCAAGTAGTGTTTGGCACAGAGCAGGGAGGGGCTACAAGTATTTAAACAAACAAAAGACTAACAGCAATTTTAAGGACTCTGATTGACATAGTTCCATTCTTGACATCCTGCTTCTGTCACTAGGAGCACATTATATGTCTCTAAACGTGTTTCCTTACTGGAAATGGACATAGCAGTTGTTCTTAGACTACTAAGGTGTTTTGAGGATTAAATGAAACAATTGCTTAGGACATTCCTGGGTGTGTACTAATAACTCATTGTATGTTGGCTGTTACTGTCTATAGTTCTGATGAGAAGCCTTGTGACAGTAATTTATAGTTTCATAGTTAAAAAATGAGGGCCGGAGAGTTAGCTCAGTGGTTCCGGCGCCTGTCTTGCAAGCGCAAGGACCCGGGTTCGATTCCCCGGTAACCACATAACAATACTGGGTGTGGAGACCCACACCCAGCAGCAACCAGTACCACATACCACAGTGCCAGGCGTGGTGGCTCATGCCTGTAATCCCAGCACTCGGGAGGCAGAGGCAGGAGGATTGTGATGTGAG
>PVIR01023810.1:0-26686 GCA_004026965.1 Petromus typicus
TGTGTGTTAGGTCTCTTATGATTTGCTTAGATTTAATCTCCTTATAGGTAGAAAATATTTTTCTGATTATGTTGGGAGACTCACTGGTTTTGCCTTAGCCATGGTAATATAGCTTAAAGCTCTTTTTCTTGTACCTTTAACTACAGCTTTGCCTTCTTTCACTTGAAAAGAGAATGTGCACTTCCTGTTGAGAGTTTCTTTTACATAACTAGACAGTGTCTTTAAGCATTACTATATACTTTATAAATATATTGAAGGAAAAAATTTTAAAAGATTTTTATAATTATTTTGCAATACTTAAAATCCATCTACTTTGTGGCTTCTGTATCTCTGGTTCATAATTCATTCTTAGTCTTTTTCTTTTAATTTGTAAAAAAAAAAATCATTGCAAAATCAGCATTCCCAAGACGTACAGTGAGTATCACAAATGTTATTACAAAAATAAGGCACATAATGGGACAGTATTCACACCGGGAGACCATAAAGAAAGCATTGGGTTTGGCCAGCATATTCTTCTAACTAAACCTTTAACAGCTTAAAGCAGGAAATAATTTCATCACAGGAATATGCTTAGTAAAAGGATACATTAGAATTAACCTACTAGATAGATGAACAAATTAACTTCTATTCAACTTCTGGAAAGCATCACATTTCCCTGAACTGTAGACTTTACTAAATCCACGGTCTTTGCACTTCTGGAGTAGAATGCTTGCTTCAACCTCTCTGCTTGGTATCTGCTTCATATTGTCAGGAATTTCTAATGACTACCCTGCATAAATTTTCTTCTGTCTTTTTCACAACTCCAATTTCAGATCTTTCAGTGTAGAGTCATCCTTTCCTCTCCCTTCTTAATATCCCAGAGGCAGTTCTACTGTCCTCTCTCTCAGAAGTACTTCCTTCCCCTTACGTTCCAGCAATTCCTGCCATTTTTCATCCATGTTAACAGAGATGTTAGCCAGATTGTAATCACCTCTATTGCTCAGTAAACAACATGAAGTTGATTATTTTAAGTGAGATTTGTGAGAAAAGAAATATTGATTTTATGTAGACCTTGGTGCAGGTCAGTCAATACACTGGTTGGTTTTCCTCAAATAGGTCCTTGGGATCAAGTGAAATGAACATACAAAAAGATATCATTTTATTGTGTACTTTGCCATTGCAAATTGGTCACTTTCAAAGCATTAGTGCAACAGTTACTTCAATTTACTATGTAATAGTTCAGTAAATGCAAGCAATATTTTTTTCAAATAACTACAATATACAAAAGATTCATCTACAGGATGAAAAGAGAATTGCAGAAATAATCTGAGAGTGTGGGATTAAAGTCTGAATGAATTTAGCAGCACTTTATATTAAAGAGTCTGATGAATTTTTTTTCTTGTTTTGAAGACCGCTTTTAGGAGGTATTTTAATTGTATGTCTCTATCATAGACTAGCTGACATTTTTCAAACAGTTCTAACAATTTAATAAAATACAGAGGTGTCAAGTACTGTTAACCAAGAAATACCTTTTCTCTGAGTGTATATAACTTAAGTATAATTTCGGAGCCATCTTTTTTCCATAAATATTTTAGAGACACTACAAGTTTATCTATTCCATGTACATACATTTCCTAAGAATATTAGTTCTCATTTTCTATATATGATCTTCAAACCTTTTCTTAAGATGCAATTGACAAAAGCACAAATTGAGACAGACAACAAGAAAGAGTAAGCAACAGATAAATATTAAAAAAAATATAACCATTCAACTTTGGAATGGACTACATTGATTGCAGTCTGCCTCCTTTACTCAGTACAATATTCAATACCAATCAAAAACAAGGTACACATAGTTCCATATTTTTGTAGAATTTTTGGTAACCTAATGAAAAATTTAACAATAGCACTCTGTGTCAGAATTACTCGGCAGTTTCTCTCTAAATGTGCAATAAATAGAACAGGTATCTGGGAACTGAACATTAAATATGCCGAAGAGTGTTCACGGAGGAAGTGCTTGGACGCTGAGTGTGGGGAAGCGAATTCATTTTGGCTTAAAAAATAAATAGAAGCATAAGCCCATATATTTTCTCACATGCAGCTATAGATTCCTTCATAGGCAATTACTAGCAGCCTCTCTATTTAATGCAGATAAACTGGATGCAATTGTCGGTCATTACTCATCAACAAAGAACAGTGTAAAGCTGTCTTTAAAAGGACCACAGATTGTAGCTCTCTGTGAACATTATGATACATTTCCTTAAATTTTCATGCAAGCTATATTAGAGTTCTAGCAATTCTTTTGACCTTGTGCAATGTGCATACAGTGAGGTAAAATTTCCTTGAAAATATACTTCAAACACCCGTATGCTAAATTTTATCATTTCTTCATTGTTCCACCTAAGTCTTGTATTATTAGCTTACCATAAAGCCATTTCACAAGAGCAATACTGCATGGAAAGTTTTTAAATTGTGAAGGATTACACATTATATTCCTTGAAGGGAGCTCTATTAATGCAGCTGGCTTTGCATAGTGCAACATAATTCTGCATTTTAATTAGCTGATGCAAGGAATACAAGAACATTGGAATTCCTCAATACTTAAAAAGAGATAACTTCTGCCTAGACATATTGAAATGGCCAAGTAACAGACATTTTGTGTAACAGAACTAAAAAGGCAAGTATTTTGCAGATCATTTAAGACCATTGTAACATACATAGATATAAAATCCTCAAATTTTTCTATGCATTTAACCTTAAACTCTGATTTTACCACTTGAATAAAAACTAAAACTGATATTTCCTCAGCACAAATCAGAATAGCCTGACAAAAATATTCTTAAAGTTTCAAATGTTTTAATTGACTCTACTAGTACATTTTATACATACATTTCGATCACATTCAATATTGAGAATTTGTATCTGTACATGACACATGTTGATTCTCATTTTTCCCCTTTCTCTGCCCTCCCTACAACCCAAAACACCTATATACAAGCTTCATTTCCTTTTCTTATTTACTATCAAAGTTTTCTTTCCCTCCTTTATAAAACTCCATATATTATGGGATAGTTTCTTAAAATATTGACTGGGACCTAGAGTAGATATATACACAATCCTAGCATTTTGGGAAGTTGAGGCAGAAAGATCACAACTTCAAGCTCAGTTTGGAGTATGTAATGATTTAGGAGACTGTCCCAAGTTAAAAATAAACTAATTTAAAAATTAATGACGATGCAATTAATTTTGAAGTTCATTGATTTCATCCCCAGTATTTCAAACAAACAAGACAAGTGTTCATTGGGAATTCAAGGCAATGTGTTTCTGCAGTTGTGTTTGAAGACTTCTGTTAAATCTTTGCAATTGTCATTGCCTATTTCCACTGGCACATTTAATTTTCATTCTGGGGAATCAATGCTATGAATGGACAATCAATGCATTTTTTGAATTGATTGAAATTTCCAAAGAGTTCTAAAATAATGTTAAACACAAAGTGCTAAAGTTACGTTGAAAAATGATGGTAATAGTTTGTAATATGTTCTATTTACTACAGTAAAAAAGTATATATGAGCCTCAGATTGAAGTGAGTCTGACACATGTACTGGTGGGCTCTCTGTACCATAACTTCTATCTATTTTTACATAAGCAGGCTAGTGAAGATTGCATTCTACACACATACACACAGAGGGATCATGCTTATGAATACAGGCTTCCTGTAGAAAACTGTGTATATTTGCATCGAATTAGTATTTATTTAAAAAGTTGACTTATTAATTATTAATTGAATTTAGCATTTCATGAGGTTTTTATGTCAAAGTAAATAAATTAGCAAATTACAAAATCTATAAGCACCTAGGGATTTATAAATGTGCTATGAATAGACTGGATACTATACTAAGTAAAAGCAATGTCTAGCAGAAGTGTGGTGAGTTTTAAGTATTTCTGAAAAAAAATATTCTCACTGAAAATTATACACATATTTCTAAAACATCTTTGTTAAGACAGGAGTTTTAAATTTTCAATTTACTATGTATTAATAACATGAAAAAACTTGCCCCAAATAAAACTTTAAAGTATTAGCCTTGGCCAGCTGCATGCCATTGTTCAGAAACAACACTCTGCAAGTCAACCTTCAGCCAGGAAATAAAGAAATTAATTCAAAGATTCAAATCTAGAGCACTTTAAAGTGAGTTTAAAATTCAAGGCAATGCCACTTACTGGAATATTGCCTTTTCAAGACAAATTCCTAAAATTCCTTTACTGGAGGAATTTTCACAACTGACCCTGAAGCTTGACCCTGTAGCTGTAGAAGCCTTCATCAGGAGTGGGGGAGGGGTGTATGCTTTGTTTTCTAACAGCATGCTAAAAACAAACCAACCTTCTATGCTGAATTCTATGGTTTCAAAATGTTTTTAAGTTTCATGAGTTGTACTATGATTTGAAATTAACTTATGCATATTATACTGCATCTAAACTTGAGTCAAATTTTACTCCCTTCAAATTAATGGTTTTTATTAAAACTTATGTACTCCAATACTCTTGAAAGTAGCCACTAGCATATAGAGGAATTTTACTGAATTTCATCTTTTCCTCCATGAAAAGCCTGTTTCCTTTTTGTTAAGTGAGTTTAGACTAGAAGACATTTTCTACATCTCCAAGGCTCAAATGCAATTTATATTTAAGGACATTCTTACACATATCATCCTAAATTTTAACATGATTTTAAAAATCAACCTCTAACTTTAGATCTTCAAAAAATGGTGTAAAAGTGTAATTGATAAAAGGAATGAAATAATCCCGAAGCTTTGCAATTGCTTCAATTATAATAGTTTACTCTTTCCTTGGTGATATGTTTCCAAATATCTATTACTCAACTAAAAGTAAATTATTATTTTTAGCTCTCATTTTCCATTTATGTACAAGAAGAAAGGTACCTCCAGCAAAGTTCTGATATTTATTGACTATCTACTCCCTTTCTAAAACTTGATGTGGTGTTTTATAACACATGTTAGAATAAAGAGTGCCAGAATAAATGAAGTAATTATGATGATTTGGGATGAGAATTCTGCAACGCTGTAATCTATCTAGCTGTGAATGTCTAAAGGCTAGAGTATTTTAAATAATCTATTTTTTTAAAAAACCCTGAAGTTCTGTGTATTTTAAGAAAGAAAACCAAGGCACATGAGAAATATGCTTACTTTAGATTTCTGAAAATGTTTCTTCTTGAGCAGGGGATTTAGCTCAGTGGTTCTGGTGCCTGTCTTGGAAGCACAAGTGCCTGGGTTCAATCCTAGATACCCACATACAACATTGTTGGGCATCGTGACTCATGCCCACAAGCAATCAGTACCACATACCACAGGACCGAGCATGGGGGCTCACACCTGTAACCCAGTACTTGGGAGGCAGAGGCAGGAGGATTTCTATGAGTTGGAGGTTGAGCTCAGGGCCAGCCTGAACTACAGGAGCAGACTCTGTCTCAAAAATTAATAATAATGATAATCATCATCATCATCCTGAATGCTTTGAAATTACCAAAAACAACAACAACAACAACAACAATAACAAAACTACAGGACAGTTTAAAAAACAAACAAATAAAAAAATTGACATCCTACGCCTTATAGGAGCAAGGAGGTTATGCAAGTCAAGAGAAGAAGGAAGCAACTGTATAAGGTATCTGGCTTCTTGTGATACTCAGCATAAAAAGAAATGGAAATCAGAATGATTCATAAGATTTCTATTCAGACACTGACTTCAATATCTGAGTCCCTTTGCCTTTTCTTCAGTCTTCATTCTTTTTAAGTTCTATTAGATCTTTTTTTTTTCCCCTTCCCTATCTGTGACAATGAATCTCTGTTAAGACATGGAATCTGGGTTTGAAAATTGTGCATATAAGCAGAGATTTATAGTAATTTCTTCCTCTTTGGGGCTGGGGATTTAACTCAGTTGGTACCACGCCTACATTGTAAGTACAAGGGCCTGAGTTTGAAAACAAAACAAAATAATTCTTTTTCTTTAGATGACTAACATTTAGTTGATTTATCCATATAATATTAAAATTGAGAAGAACATTATTTATTCTTCACTTCTATTATTGATGGAAAAGATTGAGGCACAGAGACTGACTCAAAGTGAAATATTTAGAGCTCAGTCAGTGATGTGTTTTGTTTTACTAAATGACATAGGATAATAATTACTAATTCTCTTAGAAGTAGTTGGAACAATGACAAATTAGAAAATATCCTTAATCCCATATTTTGTATTATAAATTTTCACAGTGTTAATGACCCTTATAATTGCCATGTGAGAGGATAGCAATAAAGACCTATCCATAGACTGGATTTAAATTCACTATCTCATTCAATCCAGATGGCCCTTCTATTTAATAAGGGGAACAAAGTCCCCCTGGAATGATCTTTTAACCAAATCTGAAAAAAAAATCTGCTTAATTCAATATTCAAATGTAATTATAGAATACGCCTTTTATCAATTCAACCAAAAAACCTTCCCTCCCCCAGAATCTTTGAGATTCAAAGCACTAATCAGATATTCTAAATTGTCAGCTAAAAAACAAGTCTGACACACTGAAAACCAGATACTCTGAGAAATACAGATTTGTGTATACCCAGAAGTATAATTCTGCACACAGCTGCAGTATATGTATTTATTGATATAACTTAGACCCCTTTGCTTAAATAGCCATTGTGAGTAAAGCTTGAATAAACCTTCCTGAGACATATTTTGTGTTTTTAAGCTAATTGACATTGCACATATCTTCTCAAGATACAGAACATTCATTCCATTTCTATTCCCTAGTGAGCTTGAAGAAGTACAGAAATTTGTTCCCAGTCTTATTAAAATAAATAGCTAACCACAACAAGAGAAACTAGCCAAAGAAGGGAAAACCCATTCACATACACATTCCCTGATACAGGCCACATTTGACAAATGTTTACAAACTGAAACAAGCTGTAGAAAATACATATGAAAGATAAGAAAACCTTATTTTCCACTGCTCATTAAACTGAAACTGAAGTCTGCCTTAAAAACAAAGTCAGTATTTACTCTCCCTTACTTCAGTTGTCTATTTTGCATACTGAATACCACCTAATAAAACATTCAGCTTACTTGTTGGAAGCTTTGTCCAGTCATTCGATGGTTTATGTTGATGTCAAGTTATCAAGGCAACAACTTTTGCTCAATTTACTTTTCGTGTACAAACAAGAATACACTTTAAAATGAACTGAATGGAAGCAAGGCCCTTGAGAATATGTTGCCTGTAAAAACAAGACACAAACACAGTATATATATATATGTGCGTGTGTGTGTGTGTGTAGATATATGTATATGTATGTATACATATATGTATGTATATGTATATATATGTGTGTATACACACACACATATATATAAACACACACACATATATATATAACCAATGCATGATTTTAAGGACAAAATTTGTCATTTCAATTTTTCCCGTCTTCATAAATCCTGATCTAAATGACTCACCATATTCTAGAAACATTTTATATTTTAAATTCTTTCTGAAACATAACTGCTAACGAGTTATTTGATTACAATAATTAGAAACACAATCATTACAGTCTTGATGAAAGTGTAGATATTATCTCAAGAGGGCTTTGGTCAAATAAATGTGTTGGCATATTTGTTTTTATGAATAGTTATTCATTATGAGTATAAAGTAGGTTTGTACAAAAGTGACAGATACTTGATATGAAATATAATACAAAGAGTAAGGTTGAAGACCTAATTTACCAGAAGAGTCCTTTTCATTCCACAAAAGGATTAAAAAGTCTAAATCTCCTTAATAAATTACTCAGAATAATAAGGCTCATTATATATATGAACAATTGCGCAAGTTTAAAATGGTGTGTTTCCTCTTTAACATCATGTATGTGATAAATTACTAAGAATGGACTTCTCTGGTATGCCCATGTTTCCAGGAGATTCCCATAGATACAGGATATAAGCACTTCATTCTTCCTCTCTTGGAGCACTGGAACATTTGGGAAATGGAGAGAGTGGCTCATATGCTCCACAGAAAATTTGGGATGACCTGCATCTTATGTTTTCAACTGCAAAAAACTACACACAAAGAGAAGTGCATCTTCTCCAGGGCCAGTTAGGAAATGGAAAAGAAGAGGGTGATCATGATGCATATATGTAATGTACCAATAAAGATTTTTAAAAAATGAAGAAGGTGAATCATGATGCGTATATGTAATGTACCAATAAAGATTAAAAAAAAAAGAAGAAGAAGAAGAAGAAGAAGAGGGTGAGGAGAAATTTGCTCCATTTGGTGACTGAACCTGAAATTAAAGTGTGGGTTATACAAGGAATCAGAAATAGCACTGTACAAGTTGCTAGAATAGAGTTCTGATGGCAAAGTGAGCTGATATTTCTAGAAACGTGTAAAGGTAAAGCAAGGGGTAGGGGGAAGTGCTTCATTCTTCATTTTCTATTTGAGCTTGAGTCTACTTTCTCTATTTTGATTCTCTGCCATAAAAATTCACTATATTAACTGAGCTATGCTAAGTTTTTGTTTCTTAAAACCAAAAACTATCTTCATTATTAACTTATATAACTGTACACATTACATTTTATTAAAACTGTCTTTTTAAACTGCTAGATGTTTTATTTCTATTTTCACTTTTATTGCTAAGGAGAAGCCCAGAACCTTGCACATATCTCCTCCTCTGAACAGCACCCCCACCAGCCACAGTATTTCATTTTTTCAAAGATAAAGGCAAGTAAAGGGACACAGATTTTCAAATTTAGTATTATTAAGGTGAAAGAAAATGAATGCATTTTAATTTATCATTTTTACAGTCTTTACAGTCACTGTTTTAATATTCTTCCCATCTGGAAAAAATAGAGTGAAATAGAATATATGCTCATGGATCAAATGCTGATCCATTATTTCTGTGTAACTAAAAATAATAAGAGATTTACGAAGACTGGATTTGATCACGGTACAATACATTTTCCTACTCTTCATTTCCATTTGCCCCAAAAATATTTTCTGCAGGTTCTGGCAGATATGACTTAACTGACAGGATTTGAGGATTGTAATCCTAACCCAGGCCCCAAATTATCTCATTTGAATTATTGTTTTTTCTATAGGTAGTCTTGGGGAGAAAAGACATCATTTGACACACAAATTTCTTGTTTTGGCCATGGCATTTCTAGTTTAAAAATATAGCAAGTTTTTATTCATTACACCTAAGTGAAAATTGACAAGATACATTTTTTGTCTCAACACAAAATAAGTTGACTTGACTCACTGCCATTTTGTAGTCTTTTGGTTCCATACATTTCTCATTGCACAGTATTCTGGCCCTTCTATTTTCAACTTTTGTTCTCTAGTTATTCTTCCACTTCTATAAAACCTGACAAGTTATAATTGAAACGCAATTGCCCTTTTTTTTCCCCTCTTTCATAATGCCAATCTTTACTCTTCCATCTTTGTTCCTCTCATCCTTGAGTCATTTTTTTTCCCCTCACTGGAATTTTTTTTTTTTTTTTTTTTTTTTTTTTTTTTTTTTTTTTTTTTTTTTTTTTTTTTTTTTTTTTTTTTTTTTTTTTTTTTTTTTTGAGACAGGGTCTCACTTTGTAGTTCAGGCTGCCCCTGAGTTCCGCCTCAAACTCACATCACAGCAATCCTCCTGCCTCTGCCTTCTGAGTGCTGGGATTACAGGCATGAGCTACCATGCCTGGCACTGTGGTATGTGGTACTGGTTGCCGCTGCGTGTGAGTCTCCACTCCCAGTATAGTATGTGGTGGCCAGGGAATTGAACCTGGGTCACTGCACTTGCAAGACAGGCACCGGAACCACTGAGCTAAATCCCCAGTCCTGGAAATAAATTTTTATATCAGTGCTTTCCTAATCTATATTTTTGGTTAATATATCTTCTTACTATTTATTATACTGTAGAAGACATCATATAAATAGATATTTCTAATTATCTCCTATTTAATTTGTACATGAAGATATCAAACTTGCTGCTTCAGTGCCAACTGTTCTGTTTCCCCAAATAAAAATAATTTTGGCTAAATAAGTACTAAGTTCCTCAAACATTTAAAAACCACATGTCCAAAGTCAAAGTCATTATTTTACATCTACCTTGTGCAGTTTTCTCTTCCTTTTGCATTCACAGTAATTATAACTTCTTTAACAGACTCTTCTCTGGATAATAATTGATGTGTGTTTTTGACTTATTTTTCTCTTAAGCTTCCTAGTGTTTTGAACAGTGTCCTGCAGGTAGTAGATTCTTAAAATGATTTTAAAATAAATTTAGTAATTTTCAAATTCAAGTTCTACTGTGGAATCATACATTATATTGCCATTCATAAAACTGGATGAATTTGCTACAGCTAATTGGAAAAAAATGAATATTGAGACTGACACACGGAGGTATAGTCCTTTGAGTGTTGCAATAATTGAAGAATGGTATTTATTTTTAAACCATGACCAGTTAAGCCCTGTCTCCCTGTGGATATAGTAACTCCATTCCCACCTGTCAGAAAATATGGCTAAGAAACTCAAATAGAATAAATAGGTGAAAATAAATCCGAAAGATATGTGATTATATAAAGTAATATCCTCTTAATAAAATTTAAACTTTTTTTTGTATTTTTGTCACTTAACTATAGTGATCTCCATGTTTCTTTTTAAAATTGATTTTACTGGTATATTGTATATATATCTCATGATCACAATTGACTTTGAGAATTTGTACCTGTACATGACACGACTTCTCTTTTTTTCCCATTCCCCTGCCCACTGTACAACCCCCAACCCCTATCTACATAAGCTTTGCTTTCTTTTTTATCATCAATTACTCATTTTTTTGTTTTCTTACCCTGACCTCATATTTCCCTTTGAATGCTTTCTACTTCATAATATCTATTGTACATTTTAAAATTAATTTGCATCTTTAGTTTTTCATACCAAAAAAATGGTATCTATATATCTGTGACCTATTTTTTTCACTTGTATCTATGTCCTCAAAGTATATCTATTTGAGTATAAATGACTCAAAATTACAATTCTTTATGGCCAAATAATACTTCATTTTTTAAACATACCTTTATTTAGTCTCCAGTTGATGAGCATTTGGGTTATTTGCAGGATTTAGCTATCACAAACTGAGCTGCTATAAACATGAATGCACATATGTCGCTGTGATATGAATCTTTTAATTCTTCCATGCATATACTTAGCAGGGGAACATCAGGATAAAATGGTACCTCTGATCCTAGTTTTTTGAGGAATCTCCACACTGATTTCCACAGCGTTTGCATCAGTTGACATTCCCACCAATAATGGAGAAGGGTTCTTTTTCTCCCCACAGCCTCACCAGCATTTGTTGGTGGTGGATTTCATGATAGTAGCTGTTCTTTGTGGAGTGAGATAGAATCTCAATGCTATTTTCATCTGCACCTCTTGAATGACAAGTGATGCTGAGTATTTCTTCATAGGTTTCTTAGCTGCTTTTACTTCTTCTGAAAAGTCTCTATTCATTTCAGATGCTCATTTTTTAATTGGGTCTTTACATTTGGAGCAGCTGATGTTTTTAAGCTCTCTATATACTCTGTGTGCTAGCCTTTTATCTGAGAAACACCTGGTAAAGATTTTTCCCATATTGTCAATTGTCTTTTCTCTCTGCTGGTGGTTACTCTTACTGTGCAGAAGCTTTTTAATAAAATGAGATCCCAATTGTTGATCCCTTCTGCTAATTTTCATACTGCACAGGTTTTGTTCATAGCCTTTCCCTATACCAATGTCTCCAAGAGTTCTACCTAACGTGTTTTGTTGTTACTATTCCTTATTTCATCTGGAAACTCTTGTGGCACATATTTTTCAAAATAAATCATTACAACTTTGTCTTTTCTATTCTTACCATTCTTGAAGATATCCATATAAATGATAATATGTCTTTCTCTACAGGAATTTGAAAGATATATTGTCAACATTGCCAAAAATGAATATTGGCACACTGTCATTTAGAAGAAGGTAAGCTTGATATTCAAACACTGTTTTTATTTACTTAAAATATTTGACTTTAATTAATTCAAATATTTTAATATGTATACTTTCAAATTTTACTCAGAAATGACAGGAATAAAAACATGAATTTTTCCAGCCTACATTTTCAAAGAAAATATGAGGAACAAGAATGAAAGAAGATATCCCAATATGGTTTTCATTTCCATGAGTATAAAGGAAAAATTAACTGTATTGTGACTGTTACTAATCCTCAGAGCTCTTATCACAACCGTCTGAAAATTCCTCAGTTATAGAATTAATCCCCTTGTAAGCGACAGAGTCAATTTACAGTGTATTTTGCATTTCCCTAAACAAGTCTTGAATGATGAATTTCACTGTTTGACTGAGGTGGTTTACCTCAGCACATAACTTCTTATATTAACAACCTTTTCCGCAGGAGTGAATGACCTTCTACAAATACAATACATCCACTCAATCAAAAAATTAAAGCCTGTAACCACCTCATAATTCTTCATCTTCTCTTACAGGCAATTGTAGAAGCAAAAACAAACACAAATCCTCCATCTTCAACCCATGTAATATAAAATTATGCAGCCTTCTTTACTTATGTAACATGGATATATTGAAAATTATGTTGCATTTTGTGTTCCAAATCAATTCTATTGAGTGAATTTCTATTTCTAGTGAGCCATAATTTCCATAGTAAAAAAGTATATCCTTTCAAAAATCAAAGGCATACTAAAACAACAACCTCCTGAATGTTTGTATATTTTTATTCAGTCTTTTAAAAAGGCTTCTTTGTATGAATGGCTCTGAAATTATGCTGAAACCAGATTATAGGCTTATTCTTGGACTCTGCAAAGTTACCATTATATAAAACTGTCTTAGGGTGAATCTCTGAATTTAATGTTGGAGGCCTCCGTTTTGAGTAAGGTTGGGCAATGCTTATTGTGAATTTCACTACTCACCAAGACTCAAAATACATCCTTAAGCAGCTAACACAGTTTTTAATTTTCCATTGCAAACATATTTACCTGAAAAAGTTTATCTGGGAACACAGAATAATGTCAGGGAAATCTTCAGTAAATTATAGTATCTCAAACAAAGAATTTAGACCATCAGCAAAATCCCAAACTGAATAAAATAGAAACACTGCATAGAATTTGGAAATTCAGTATTCTTAACTACCTTTAATTAAGGTAACTAACTATTAAAACAGAGATTATATTTACATAGAAGTAAAATAAATTTTAAGGGCAGCAAGAACAAATTCAGACAAGCTTTTAAGGTAGATAACTTAGTCAACTTCAAATGATTCAGTGTCTATCTGGTTGACAAAATCAAGGTGAGGAGGTAAATTAATCTCGTATTGGCCGCGTATGTGAGATGAATAGTCTTTATTTTACCAAGAATATATAAAGTCACAGCCAATTACAGTGGAAGTCCTGGCAGATCTAGACTTTCCTATATGAACACAAAGACACATACACAATGAGTGTATGCTTTACATGAAGTAATAGCAAAATATATACTCAAAGATCATTGGGAGAATTGAACACAGTGAAACCTAGTATTTCATCTTATAGGACACCAGAGTGCAAAGAAATATCATGCTTTTGATTTTGTTTACTCATTTGATTATGTGAATACTTCTTATTTTGAGTAGAGTGGGGTGGAAGTGAGAAGAGCAGTTAGCAGAACTTCAGTGAATGCATTCCGAACCACACTTAGAAAGATGGTTCTAGTAACCACATAAACTCTTCAGAAATGTACAGATGTTTACATCACTGATAACAGTTTTCACATCATTGATATATTTTTATTGACTAGGTAAAGTCAAATAGTTGCCATGTAATAGATGAGAGTACAAAACATTCATGTAAACATTATGAAACCTAGGCTACAACAACTGAGATGATGCACTACTTAGATTATCATATCTCAGGTATAACTATTATCAATATTTGCTCCTTTTGTATAGACAAACCATTTTATTTTTTCAATTTATCATACTAAAGCATTAAAAATTCCCTAGGTGAAACTTACAGTTAATCTTGTGATTGACTGTACACTGACTAAACGATGCAGAAATCCAATGCTACACAAACATACATTTATCAAAAACTGTCAATTAATATTGTTCCCAAATGTTTAAGAATATATGAAATACAAATTTAGCTGCAGATATTAAGTGTCACATTTGGACTTTAAAAATGATCAGCTAGTTCTTCTTCAGCCTCTGAACTACCTGTCTGACTTCTTTTTGTGCATACTCCTCCCTCAGTCCAAGCTTGTAAAGGAAGGCAAGACAGTGCACTTGCACTGCTTCTGTAAGCAGGATCTCTGACCCAAGAAAAGCTAATAGGCCTTTTCTACGTTTCGTCTTCATGAGTTTCCAGGAAATGTGGAGCGGGAATGTAATAGGAACTACCATATCAACCTTGCACCTCAGCCAGAAGCAACTTCCTTATGTTTCTTCCTCCTCGGATTTAGGTTATAATAACTTTGTTGTTAGACAAATATTGTCACTGCCTCATGCGGCCTCATATTCTGGATGCAACTGTCCATCATTATATGGAAACTTGCAATGCAATCTGCTCCTCTTATTCCTATAACATAATCTTAATTTGCTACTTTGCATTAGATACGAGAAAGTCATTCCTACTCACTTTCAGTTTACTTTTTTTTTCCTGTAATAAAGTCTGTCAAAATTAATCTCCCTTCCATTTTCCTGAATTCAACGATTTGTTTAATCTTTTAAAATGTTATATTGTTTAGGCAATAACAGAACAAGTAGTTTATTCTTTACAACTTTCTTATATCTTATATAGTGTTTGGTTATAATTCTATAATTCATGCTAGAATATGAAAGAGACGAGTCTATTGATGTTCAAATTAGAAACAGTTAATGTTATGCAATGCAGATAACTAAATGAAATAAACACATTTAAAAAATTTAATACCTGGAGAACAGATAATCAAATAATCATATGTCAATTTTTTGAAAATAGGAAAAAGGTATAATTTATATGATTTCTTCAGATGCACACAATCAGTAAGCTATGCCACACCTGGCTAATACAAGCAATTGTATAATTGGCACACATTTGATAGCTAATTATATGTAACAACTTTTCCTGTACGGAATAAGTGAAATGAGAAAAACACAGCATATGTTTTAGTTATATACATAATTATATATAAACTTTGTTTCAAAACAAAGATATCCCCCCAATTTTATATTCAAATATTTTTATTTTGGAGTTGAATTATAGACTTCATCTATTTCATCTGAACCAAGATGGTTAACACGTAGTTCTGTGTGGTTAAGACTATTTTAATATTCAGATTAAAATAAAAAGCCAATAGTCATAAGTAGCACAGATTATAATGTGCCAGGCAATTATACAACATATAAATATATAGTTATACATAGATACTAGATATAGTTACATATGATAGGATAGATATAAATTATGGTCACCACTCCATAGAAGATATTCAACCGACATACTTATTGTAATAGGAAAAAACACTGAATATATGTAATTAAAGAACTTGTTTAATGCCACAAAAGCTACTCATTAAAAATCCCAGATGACACATCTGTGCTGTGGTTACAAGGCTCAAGTGCTGGCTGCCATACTGTTGCACTATTGCTTCATTTACAAAGGTTGTCATGGCATCAAGGAATCAATGAGAATTGATTAGTGTAGTTCCATAATTTCTTCATCTTACTAACTGTAGCCTATTTCATGAGACTATCCAATTGATATTTAGTATATCATGACATATCAAAATGATTAATAATTTTGTCTTCTAAAAACACTTAAAGTCAAGGATTTACCTGTATTAACTATTCCCATCAATGAGTTTCCAAACTGAAGTCAGACTTTCAAAGAAGACACTTACACTGATGCTGAATTACATGAGAAATATGATGGCCAAGAGAAAAAGCAAGCAAGCAGTGTTAGGAGAGTAAAGAAATCCATAATATATCATTCTTTGTGGCTGAATAATAATATATTTTATTTTTAAAAAATACATATCTTCCTTGCCCAGTCTCCAGTTGATGAGTATTGGGGCTGTTTCCAAGATTTAGCTATTACAAACTGTACTTCTCTACACATGGGTTCACATATGTCACTATGATATGATGCTTCTGTTTCATGTATATACCTAGCAGAGAAATAGCAGGGTTAAATGAGACCTCTAACCCTAGATTTTAGAGGAATCTCCACACTACTCTCCACAGGGGTTGCACAAGTCTACATTACCACCCACAGTGAGGAAGTATTCCTTTCTCCCCACCGTCCTGCCAGCATTTGTTGATGGATGTACCTTGAGGACATAGTCATAAGGGAAGCAAATAGGACACAGATGTGTAATTGTTATATTGTTTCTCTAATATGAGAAACTGCTGGTGTAAATGAGGTCCAGAATGTATAATAAGGATTGTGCAATAGGGTGAAAATGTTCAAAGGGTAAAGGGAAAGGGAGGCAGGGAAAGTAAAAAAGAAAAAGGAAGATTTGATAGTAAAAACAAAAAATGGAAACAAAGATTTTGTATATAGAAAATTGGGATATGGTAGGGTGGGCAGAGGAAAGGGAAAAAATGAGAATCAAGATGTATCCTGTACAGTTACAAATTCTCAAAGTTGAATACAATCACATTGTATATATAAAATGTACAAATAAATTCACAAAATTAAAAATTAATTTTTTAAAAAATAAATCTTTTATGCCTGACCCCAGAAGCAGCTCTTGCTTTCTTTTGTTTTATCCTTAACATATCTGATATGACATATTCATTTTCTTATTCAATATTAATTGATTTGCACCTATAGGTTTGTTTTAACTATTGAACTTTCTTACAGTGAGAGCTCAATTTGGACAACCAGTCTATAGGTAAATGGCTAGCCTTCTCTTTCTCACAAAGAGGGCATATAAAATGTCCTTTGAAATTCATATGCCACTCTTAGCTTGATCAAATCAAATTTTTGTTTTGTTTTGTTTTGTTTTGTTTTGTTTTTGAGACAGGGCCTCACTTAGCTCAGGAAAGTCTGGAACTCACAGCAACCCTCCTGTCTCTTCTTCTTGAGTGCTGGGATTATACGCATGAGCACCACACTTGGCACTGTGGTACTGATTGCTGGTGGGCATGAGTCTCCATGTCCAGCATTGTGGTATGTGGTTACCAGGAATACAACCCAGGCCCTTGCACTTGCAAGGCAGGTGCCAGAACCACTGAGCTAAATCCCCAGCCCTCAGTTGCTAATTTTATATCCTGAGAATATATATAAATGTAAACTTAGGCACCTTCAAATACAAGCAGAGATACTGTATTGAATATAATAAAATTTCAAACTATTTTTGTTACTGTATTATATCCTTCAAGTTTTAGATAGTTGAGCTTTGTGTGAAAAGAAAATGTAAAACTATATGTCTACACTTTGCATATATTCCCAATCAAATTTTTTTTTAAAATTAGGCCTGAATACTGGTAAGGATTTTTATGCTTAAGGTAACGCAACCAGAAATATAATTTTGTCTTTATTTAAATATAATGAGGAAGCTCTTCATTTAAAAAATATGTATAAGAGGTTTCATCAGGTACTAAAAGGTCAAAATGTAACCTGGAAATGTATATAATAATTCTCAAAAATATTGTAAGAACTAGATATACAATTTAAAAGAATATAGGCATAAGCACACATACATTAAATATATAGACTTGAATAAAAACAATACCTACAGATAGAGTCAACATTACAAAAGATGTCATTATTCTGAGCTAGAATGTTTAAAATTTCAACTTGGCTGGTATAGTTATAATATTATTTCAATTCATAGGATTTAGATTAATGGAAGGCAGTACCCCACAGGGCAAATCAGAACGCTGGGATACAAAACATAAACTTTTAATATTTTTCATATCTCATAAAGCAGCATGGACACATAAATGGATGGCACAAATCTACACATGGTCTTTGTAAAATTAATGTTAAATGTATTACTGAATGATCTGAACTTTTCAATATATTTCACATTTTCAACAAAAAATCATAAGCTAAAAGGCATGCATAGTTTAAAATTGAAGTTTACATTTATTATCAACTCAGTTCATCTCTCAATATTCTGTTCTTAAATACATTTAAATTAAATATGAAAGATTATTTTAATGATAGATGATTATTAATTCAGAGTTCAAAGTACGATTCTGAGATTTTTTTAAATATCAGATGGGTTTTGATGGTGAAAATAACTCACTTTCTCATTATCAGAGTCCTGAAATCCTTTATTTGTATTTGTGTCCTTATTTATGACATGTAATCATAAAATATTTTCTAACTATATTGTTAATATTTTAAGAAATCTCTATGTATTATTTTTAAATTTCCTATTGGGAAGAACCACACCGGGTAGATCAGATTTAATTGACACTGGAATTATAGTGTATTTTTTCCAGTACAAATGTATTAGCTCCCTTTCCTTTTCTTTTCTGAGTTTGAATTTAATACATTTATGTAATCTTCAGTTATTATTTGTTGATTCACTCTTTGACCTTGTTAAAATGATTTTATACAGTTTCTCTTTATTCTCATTACATATTTGATGCCTCTTTTGTTATGAGAATATTTGGTTGCTTTTTAAATTATTTATATTCCCTTTATCAAAACATTTATAACATAGTAATGTATTATAATACAATAGCATATAATAAAATAAATAGGTACCAGCATAAAATACTCTCTTAGCAATTTTCTATGATACTTCCTAAAATGAATCTTTGCCTCTGGATATGGTAATTTAATCATAATTCATTCATTGTAGGGTTTCATTTATTTATTATCTACACATAATCATCTGAATAAAATAGAAATGACAAAAGTAATACCTTCATTAAGTTGTTATATTTCCAAAGATTATTTTGTTTTTCAAACTACAATTTCCCTGAGAAATGCTACTAATGAAAATAATAAGCTTAAACATAAAACCAGTCTTCTCATTTAACTTAGTATCACCATTGGCACCCCTGGCCTGTCTGAGCAGTGAGGGAGTGGGTGTTCCTTAACTAATTTCTCCCCCAGTACAACCCTCCTTTCCCCTGCTGATCTGATACTTAGTGTCTGTAAAAAATACAAAGAAGAAAGAAAGCAAGGGAAAAAGAGAGGGGAAGGGGCAGGAAAGAGAGACAGAGAGAGACAGAGACAGAGACAGAAAGAGAGAAACAGAGAGAGACAGAAAGACAAGGAGAGAAACAGATACAGAAACAGAGAATTTTATGCAGTATTTTTGCTCTTTAGAAGTTCAAGGATATTTGAAGTAATGGCCAAAAATCCCAACAGCCTTGCAGTAACTGAAGCTGTACTGCTTTGTGTGGACAATATTTCACCAACCACTCATCCCACTCACAACTACTCTGTATTGATACTGTTGTCCTAGGCTCTGAGACCAATCTTCTTATGTTCTTATAATTAATATCACATCACCTTAATTGGATTTTCTACTTCTAAGCTTCATGGATTAAGATTTGTATTGCTATGCTAATTAGCTGTAGGTACCTGATGATCTCTACAACCAAGAACCTTGGTTGCCATCCTAGAATTTCACTATAATCATACTGGCATGAGGAAGTCTCTCTTGGAGACCATCCAAGAAATTTTAATTATCAAAGTGTTTAAAAGATCATGTTGTAAGACTGTTTTAACAAGGCTCTCAGTTACATAACATCAGTGTTCAGATCAGTATCCTGAAGAGATTTTGGAGTAATATCACAGTTGTTAGCTGTGCATTTGTGTGTGTTGTACAAATAATTTGTTGTGCCTAATGTTAAAGGATAAAGTCCCTATTTCATATCACATTACATTCTTTTTGAATTAGAGGCACATAATCAGTAAAACATAAAATGTTCCCTAAGAGAACTTCTTCAGAACGGTGCAGGAATTTTTACAGTAGACTAAGAAAATGAGTTAGAATAACAGCATGATTTGCTAGTGAGAATTTTGAAGCATCACTGTTTTCTGTTAATACTGAGATGATCAGGTTTCCAAGGAAAACAATAAAGTCTTCAGTTGGAAAGAGATTGTTCGTGTGTCCACTGAAATAGAAGGGACTTAATTTGCATCTTATCTGTGAGCATTGCCACATAAGTCAAGATTTGAAAGAGTGCCTCATGTCTAGTGTAGTTTCCTAAAACTCCTGGCACAAAGTACCACGGAATGAATGGATTCAACTGTTGGAGTCATTTAAGGACCTGTGCCTGCTGCACGATCCATCCAAGGAATCCCAGGACTCAAGCAAAAAGTTGCTTGTGGAGATGTGTGGATTGTGATATCCTCCATGCTCCTCCTCGCTGATTATGATGTTCTACTCTACATGTTTTTGCAAGTTCACAGTATATTCTTTGTATTATCTGCTCAGGATGTTCACATGTACTCAGTTAACCTTCTATGGCCAGCTATTGTGGCCACCACTTCCACATGTGCATTATATAAGCCTATGTGATTCTAATAAACTTTGCTGCTAGCCATCAGCTAGCAGTACTATCAGTCATCAACTGGTAGTCATTTCATTGTCCATGACTATCAGCCATCATCTGGTAATCTGCTACCAGCCATTCAGCTGGTAAAACAATTGTGTGTTCATAATCCTCCCAATTCTCTTCCCCATGGAGAGAAGAACTCAATATTCAACATAATATTTTTTTCTCAAAAGTCTATAGGCTTAAAGCTCTGTGGTGAAGGTGCTGACAGAATTGATTGCTTGTGAAATATGGCTCAATGGCTCCAACCACCCCTCAGTGATCTTCCTTCTACATATATCTAGATCTTAATCTCTTCTTCTTATAAAGAACATCAGTTATATTTTATTAGGACCCACTCAAGAACCTCATTTTAGTATTATTTCCTTACTAAAAACTCTACCTTTAAATTCAACCACATACGGACATATGAGTTTTAATGGAATATAGTTCAGTCCAATCGACCTAATCAATGCACCTTTGATGAAAACTAAAGCAAGTAACCATAGTAATAATTGCTGATCAGATATGATTTATTATCCAGAGGTCTTATTTGACTTCATTTCCCTCTGATTGCTCCACTGTCACAATTATAAGGATAGGAGAGAGTTAGGAAGAAATGACTCCATAGCATCTGTTCTCTTCAAGCCTAATCCCAAGGGAAGAACATTACACTGGAAGTTCTGAGCTATGGATTCTTTCCCAGGTCACTACCTATAGCACTTACAATGTGCTGACAATGGGCTTGACAGATCAATTTCAGAGGTCTTGATTTTCTCATTTTTAAGATAATACTGGAGAGGAAGGGAACCTGGGATTTCTCCAATATAAAGACAAATGTTGTGGCTTCCAGTTCAATACTGTAGTAGGACTGTGATGATGATGAAGACAATGATGATGATGATGATGATGATGCCGATGATGATAAAATGGTATAAACAACATCATGTATTTATCACAAGGCTAAGACACACTATTCTGTCTGACTTTTGTGTTTGGGAATTCACACACTGACAGCACAAAGATGATTGGTATTATTCCCATTTTTCCTCTGTTTTATTTTTGCAGTATTGAGGATTGTGTAGGGCCTCTCCACTGAGCAACTACTACAGCCGTTGTTTATTTTATTTTATATTACTTTATTTTACTTTAACATCAGATCTCATTAAGTCCTTAAATTCCCTAGAGTGGGTCGGAGTTTGCTTTAACTTATTATCTTCCTGGTTCTGCCTCTTAGACTGTTGAGATTACAGGCGTAAACCAGCAAGTGAGTATTCTCACATTTTTAAAAAAATCTTTATTGGTACATTGCATACACGCATCATGATTGCACTCCATAATGGGGATTTGTACCAGTATAAGACACAACTTAATTTTCATTTTTTTCCCATAGCCCTACCCACCCTACCGCCCCCCATCACATTTTTTAAAAATGATATGGAAATGGAAACCCAGAAAAATACAGAAAAAAATCTTCCAAACTTCTATTGTTATGCATTGAATTTTAATGTTTTTCAAATATATATTCTTTGAAAAAATAATAAATGGCCCACACAATAATAATTGGGGGTCCCCAATGAGGTGATTATTGATAAAGTCAAAGCTTCTCAAGGATGAAAGCCCTAATGAGGAAGCCCAAAGATGCTTCTTTACCTCCCAGTGAAGACTATGTCTGAACAGAAAGCAGGCTCTTGCCAGATAGTCTGCATACTTTGGACTTAGACTTCACAGGCTTTCCCTCTGAGAAGTCAATTTATACATTCTCCAGTCTGTGGTATTTTGTTGCAACAGCCTGGATAGACTATAAATTATTTATCCACAGTTCATGATGTTTATTTAGAGTCATGATTGATAGAATTAATTTAAAAATATGCTAAACTGTCTTCTATGATAAGAACATTATTTTTTTAAGGTGGAAAAAAATTTTTGATGCAGAATAAACCAGAGGATATACATATGCCAGTTTAACTATGTTTACATTAAATAAATGTATGTATTAACAAAGATTGTATTTAAAAAATTTAATTATAGCAAAATTTAGAAACTCCTTATATCATAAGTAAACTGGTAAAATATTTCAGTTCACTTTCACAAAATAAAATTTAGTCCTTTTTTAAAAAATGGTAGTTAATTTCTTTAATTTGTTATGATATTATTTCATGTCTAGGTGCTACATAACTTCATAGATCTTAGCTTTACTACAAAGTTAAATGACATTAATTTAGCTTATTTTAGATTTTATGTGTAAATTTTAAATCTCCAAAAATTTTATGTAGCTTAAACTTTGTGCAGTTTCATACAAATTTTATTCACACATAGACACACTTATCCATTTAGTAACATATATTGATGTAGTTTTAGGAACACACACACACAAACACACACACACACACATACACACACACACACACACATATATATATATAGATAGATAGATAGATAGATAGATATGGATATACATATATAAAATATGCTCAGGGATATATATATATTATATATATATATAATTCAATGCATATATATATATGCATTGAATTTTATAATATAAAATATAATTTTATAATATAAAATATAATATCTATACCTATCTATCTATCTTGTGCTCAGATGTGCATATTGTATTCATATCTAGCCTTCAAAATAAAGGATGTAATATAATATAGTTAAGAAAATAATAGGAGGGCATTTTCAAATTTTATTGCATGATACAAAATTTGTTTACAGCAAAATATATAGAAATGTGAAAGACTTATTTTCATTGTTTTTAATTTTATTGTATTTATTTTTTTAATGTATTTTTGAGACAGGGACTCACTTTGTAGTTCAGGCTGGCTCTGAGCTCAGCCTCAAACTCACATCACAGCAATCCTCCTGCCTCTGCCTCCCAAGTGCTGGATTTACCAGTGTGAGCCACCATGCCGGGCACCACGGTGTGTAGTACTGATTGCTGCTGGGCGTGAGACTCCACACCCAGTATTGTATGTGGTTATCAGGGGATCAAACCAGGGACCTTACACTTGCAAGAGGCGCTGAAACCACTGAGCTAAATCCCCGGCCCTGAAAGACCTATTTTATTCCTCTCCCAAATCTAATGCTTGTGGCAAATTCAGGCATATATTTCCATACTAGTACCTGGAATTTTCTAGTTAAAATGAGAATTTTTCTCCTTTCTAGTTATCCATATAACCTATAAAAACACTATTCACTGTAGAAAGTACAGGAAGTGAATTATAGTCATTTTTCAGGGCTATGTTCTTCTGGTACAGACTTTGAGAGTACTGCCTCAAATCAATACATTCTTACATGGGCTTGTTTTATCTATAGGTAGTGTTATTTAATATTCTCTTCTCATTCCAAGGCTACAGTCATTCAGAAACATTATCTGATTGGTAAGTTGAAAGATAATTTTGAGTAGTTTTCACAAAATGACCAAAAATTATTTTCTTTATTGTTCCTGTTAAAAAATACAGTCTTAGCAGAGTAGTTTTGATCTAATATTTTTCTATATCTTGTTAGTGACAATTGAAACTTCAACTAAAGATTATTTACAAATGGAAAGTAAGCTCTGGGGAAGATATTCCTTGATTTTCTGCTTCTGAGTTCAATTTTCATTCTATAGCGGCTTAATCTATAAATAAAATATACCTGGCATAGAAGTCTTTGAAAAAAATCTGAGCATAAAATTTTTTCCCAAATCATTTTTACAAGAACTTTACCTGATCATGTGTATGTGTAGACACACACACACAAACACACACACACACACACACACACACACACACACACACACATATTGTAGAGATTATAAACAGTTGTTTTATTGCCATTCACTTATCAATGGTCAGGATCAGAAGGTAGGTAAGAACCTGGAGCCAAGTCTAGAGACACATAAATCTGTGTTTTGAACATATCAATATCAACTCACCCTTGAAAAATGTAAAGCAATGGAGTGGCAAGGTTGCAATGTTATAGACCGAATCTGCTTTGTTGTACTTTTCAATCTCCCACATCTTCTGACTTTTCCTCAAAACACAAAAATGAAAAGACATACAGAGAAAGCAAGCAAGCTTCCATTTATGACAATGACCTCCATATAAGAAGCACATGTACAAGTGGTAAGAGAAAATGTGATTAAACTGTCTACCAGAAGCCTTTTAAAGTTCTCATAAAAATTGGATGCGCAGGAAATACTTGAACAATACATTAAGTGTCAGTGCACACTGGATGTGCTCAGGGTTTTAAAATTTCCAAAAGGGAAATCTATCTTTTCTGTCCAAATCAACTAATGTTTTTCAATTTTAACTGCTGCTCACTGAAATACCAGAGCCTTCTTACTTACTTCAACGAAGTGATCAGTTTAGAGCGTTGTAAGTATTGCATTATTTATGAATAAAATGTTATATATTTTTATTCATGAGCTCAATTTCATTAATAAATGCTACTTTGTCTCCCTGTCTCCTTTGCTCATGTAATATTCAAAGATGAGATAACTATGTGTAGTAAAAAGTAAAAGTAAAAAAATAAAAACAATGTAACACCAGTGTCCTCTCAGTATAAGAGGTTTATTTGAAAAAGTATTCAGAATAAGGACAAAACTAACCTAATCAACTAACCCCAATCCCCTAATCTACTTAGTGGCTTGAAAAATAGATTGGTAAAAAGTCGTCTGAGATTATTTATATATATATATATATATATATATATATATGTATATATATGTATATATATATGTATATATATACATATATATGCATATATATGTATATATATAATATTTATCTGTCTTATGGTCAGTTAGAAGGTCAGTGCAGTATTTATAGTGTATAAGGGAGCACAAATGAAAAAGAAATATGTACATTATTTTTACTTTTAAATTCAAATTTTTCAAAGAGTGGCAATTATGTACATACAAATACACTGAGGAGGGCCGGGGATATAGCTCAGTGGTTCCGGTGCCTGTCTTGCAAGCGCAAGGACCTGGGTTCAATCCCCGGTAACCACATAACAATACTGGGTGTGGAGACTCACCCCAGCGGCAACCAGTACCACATACCAGTGCCGGGCGTGGTGGCTCACGTCTGTAATCCCAGCCCTCGGGAGGCAGAGGCAGGAGGATTGCTGTGACGTGAGTTTGAGGCTGAGCTCAGGGCCAGCCTGAACCACAAAGTGAGACCCTGTCTCAAAAAACCTTAAAAAACAAACAAACAAACAAACAAACAAATACACTGAGGAAATGAAAGATAAAAATGGCATTACTCATTGGATTTCTAATGCATTTTGCTTCAAGTACTTTTCAGAAGAAGGAACACCAGACATATTTCATGACTTTTCCAGAGAATGAAGCAACTTTCTGTCTAAAGTCCATCAGTGCCCAATAACGTCAATCATTGATTTTGTCCAATTTGTTGTGCTCTGGCTAATGCTGTTAATAATTTCCATTCTTGGGCGGGGGAGTTAGCTCAGTGGTTCCGGCGCCTGTCTTGCAAGTGCAAGGGCCCGGGTTCGATTCCCAGGCAACCACATACCATACTCTGTGTGGAGATTCAAGCCCAGCAGCAATCAGCACCACACACCACTGTGCTGGGCGTGGTGGCTCACACCTGTAATCACAGCACTCGAGAGGCAGAGGCAGGAGGATTGCTGTGATGTGAGTTTGAGGCTGAGCTCAGGACCAGCCTGAGCTGCAAAGCGAGACCCTGTCTCTAAATAAATAAATAAATAAATAAATAAATAAATAAATAAATAATTCAGTTCTTCTGATGACTTTCCAGAAATGACAAAATATACTAATCAATGTATCTCTTCCACCAACCCTCACTGATATCAAAAAGTGAGAGTATACAAGAGTATACAGTTACAAGGACTAAAAACGGATAAAGTAATACAAGGCACTTATGCACTTCTTTTATGTGTGGGGGTATATGTGTCTTAGTTGAAATTAAATTTTAATTTCTCTAGGAATGAGATATACAGGAGATTAGTGAGGGGAAAAATCACTCTTCTAATATACACAAATGTTAGTACTTTCTTTCACAACAGGAAGGAAATTGTAGAATATGTCTTGCTGGATACCTTACAGAATAATTCATGACCTCTCTTTCTTGAAAGAGTATCAGAGCACTTTTTATTCATAGGCTGCAAAATCC
>PVIR01023811.1:0-26638 GCA_004026965.1 Petromus typicus
ACTCACATCACAGCAATCCTCCTGCCTCTGCCTCCCGAGTGCTGGGATTACAGGCACGAGCCACCATGCCCGGCACTGTAGTATGTGGTACTGGTTGCAGCTGGACGTGAGTCTCCACACCCAGTATGGTATGTGGTTACCGGGGATCGAACCCAGGTCCTTGCACTTGCAAGACAGGCGCTGGAACCACTGAGCTAAATCCCCGGCCCCACTACATCCCTTTTTGGTTGAAAAAATATTAAACAAGAGAATTTATTGTGTATTCCAACACATAGTCCAAGTCCTGGCCTATAATAAATATGCATTGAATAGGTAATACAAAATTTCCCAAAATCCTTGTCTTAACCTCCCTGCAAAATCTGAATTGGAATCTAAAGATGCTTCACTTTGGTTTATAAAGCATTTGAATTTCTGTTCTGCATAGCTCTTAAGACCCAAGTTAATAAAACAAAATTTATATTGAAATCAACATAAAAGAGGAAGGATGGAGATGAAAAAAATCTCAAAATAGAGATGCAATATGGAATCACCTGTCTAACTCTGATTCAAGTATGATACTTTTCCAGATACTAACCTGTCCTCCACTGTTAGAAGGGCTTCCCACATGAGCTACATGAAATCTGGTTTTCAAAAGCTTACTGTCCTTAAAAGTTGAATTTTCCAGTGATTTGAAGTCAGGAACATGTTAATTATCCATTTACCTTGATCTTTAAGTTTTTAATTATTATTTCTTTCACTTCTACTAATAAAACTATGCAATCTCACCAAGCGTTCACCATAATAATGCAACAAAAGACAAATGCAACCAGCCATGTCTTTTTACTTTAAAATGGACCTTCTAATCCTAGTCCTGAGGATGTGATCCTAGGCCAGATTGCAGTGAGGTGCAGGCTGGTGTCCTCCAGTTTGAACAAGCAAGGCCTTTTTATCTAAGTGCAACAATGGGGCCACAAACTATCAATCAGTGTGACTGTTGTCAAATTATAATCCATGATCCCACAAGTCAAATATTTTCAACATGAATTCCCTTTCATGTAGCACCTGAAATGTGGCATTATATAAATACACTAGCCAGTCCAATACAGGAAAGATTTAAACCAAAGTCCCAGGACTTCTAAGTTGTGAAAGACAATAGTATTTCACTTAATTCAACACTGCCTTTTACCAGAAAGCATACTGAATTGTAGCAAGGGATAGGTATTATGATTGCTATGATTTAAACATGAAGTGACCCTGAAACTTGGCTTTGAGGACTCTAGGGCAGCACTGTTGTAAAGTGGAGTCTAGAGAGGTGTCTGGCCCACAAGGGTGGTGACCTTATCCATTGGTCAGTTCACTACCAATGGGCTATCAGGAGGTGGGACCCAGTTGGAGGAAGTAGGTTACGAGGGATGTGCCTTTTGCACATAACTTGTCTCCCTCTCTGGACTCATGCTCTAATCCTTCCTCTTCCTGCTCCTCCTTTTCTTCCTCTTCTTCTTCTTCTACCTCCTCCTCCTTCTCTTCCTCCTCTCCTATCTCCTCTCTTCCCTCCCCTCCTCTCTCCTCTCTTCCCTCCCCTCCATTGCTGAAAGCTGAGCAGCTTTTTTTCTACTGTGTGCCATGCTTTTTTGTTGTTTTTGTTAACCATGCTTTTCTTTGTGTCATGATGCTTCTGCCCCAGAGCCACCAGACCATGCACTAACATATTAAATCATGAGATAAAATAAATCTTTCCTTCCATAAATTCTGTAGGTTAGGTTCAGGAATGTAGGACGGCCATTTTTAGGTACAAGAAAGGAGCGCTATTTGAATGGATGAACACTTATTCAACTTTCTGAGATGATTAACAGACTTACCAAAACACACTCTGTCAAAGCAATTCTTTCCAGTTCAAAAACCCCTAGAGTGTCTGACTGTATCACTCTGCTTGGAATTTAGTTGGGCCTCACCATTTCCTTTGGCACAGTATTGTATTTACAGCCTCCTTCTGTCTAAGTCCCTTCTTTAAGATTTAATGGGACCACCTGGCAATCTCCATCATCAAATCTCTTCCAGGTAATGTTTCTCAACAGCTCCTTAGATTCATAGACTACAGGCTGAGAACAAACAATAGACCATCCAGATTCCTATGTAGCAGGTCCGAGCCATGGTACAGTGCTGCATGTCTCTGTTTGTGTTGGAAGGACAACATTAGGCATAATAATTAAGTGTGAATAGTTTGGGGTCAGAGTAACATAGGTCATATCCCCACTAAAGTACTTCATTAGTCACTTTCTCATCTTTGGGACCAAATATTTAATATGTACAACTTGGTGGAGGAGAAGTTTATTTGATTTATGGTTTTAGAGTTCACTCCACATGTAGCTGCCTCTGAGGCAGAACCTGCATTGTGGAAAAGCAAGAAATCAGAAAGGTTCTCAAACAATGGCAGCCGGAAGGGAGGGAGGAGGAGGGAGAGAGAGGGGCCAGGAAAAGAGTGAATGTTTCCAGATCATGTCTTCCCAAACCTGCCCTCTCCCACTAGATCCACCTCTAAGCATATGAGACCTTAGAGTAGCATTTTAGGTCTAAACTGGAATAGTAGGAACCTATTTGCTCTGTGACCTCAGGCATTTTTAACACCATGCCTCTTGGTTTCATAAAGTGAGAATAAGTAGAGTAATGCCTCACAATTTGAGTGTCTAGCATGGCGTTATATATAAGAAGCATTTAATAAGTCAGCATGGGGCCTAAGGATTTATCTCAGTGGTTCTGGCACCTGCCTTGCAAGCTCAAGGGCCTGAGTTCAATCCCCAGTAACCACAGGCAACAATACTGGGTGTGGTGACTCACGCCCACCAGCAATCAGGATCACAAACCGCAGTGTTGAGCATAGTGGCTCATGCCTGTAATCTCAGCACTGAGGAGGCCTACACAATAGATTTCTGAGTTTGAGGCTCAGGATCAGCGAGGACCTGTCCTTTCTCAAAACACTAAAAAAAAAATGTCAGCATAGAGACACTCCTCTGTAATCCCAGCACTCTGAAAGGCATAAGCAGGAGGATGGGATGTTCAAGGCCAGTCTAGGCTACTTAGTAAGTTACTAAGACCCTATCCATAAACAAAAATAAACAAATAAATAAATAAACAAACAAATAAAAAGCTGGGAATATAGCTCACTTTGAAGGACATGGATTTAATCCTCAGTGCCAGAAAAAGCATCCAACAAATACTAGCTATTATAATTCAATAAGCACCATAATACTAAACATCTATTATATGTCAGACACAATTTTAGATATTTAATTATTTAGTGGTGAACAGAACACTTCAGCTCCCCCAAGAAATTTACAGCAGGCTGGACATGACACAGAAGCAAGGACCTTGGGTTTCCTGTACATGGAACATAATGTAGGAGACTCATGTGTGAAGGAAATTCAGACTGTCCATCACGACTGCCACTGACCAAGGATTGAAACAAGTTACTTGAATATGACATATGCATGATATGTCTTGATAAAGTGAATAGTAATTGTTTAAGGTTAATAATAGCAATATTTTATCAGAAACAAAAAGGTGTATAAAGGAGGCTATAAACGTATTTGCTTAGTTGTCGTAAGACCGGCCTACTGATATCTGAGACCATCAGTCAGAGGACAAAGAGATCAAGGCTACTGTGCTAAGCTGTTGCTGGTGGTCACCCATCCCTTCCAAGTCATCATGCTGCTGTCCGAAATAACGTTGGAAAGAACCACCTCCCATAGAGCATGAGAGAATTGCTCCTCACAGCATCACATAACCTGGACATTTGGCCCTTTGGCAGGGAAGACAGGAGTAAAAAAGAGACAGTGAAACAGCAGAAAGGACGATTCAGCCGGAGGTCTTGCATGCCATACTGGCTTAAACAGAGACATTTTCTAGTCAGAGATCAAGAACAAACCTTACACCCCTGCTAATTTACACTCCCTTGAAATATCACCAGGAATAATTACAACAAGAATGCTGCTCTCTGCGATTGTTATGTCCCATTGTCAGTTTGACTAGAAGACACCCAGAAGCGCAAGGAGGCACATTTCTGGATATGACTGGGGGGCTGACCTCAGGGACCAACTCTGAAGCCTTCCCCTTCCTCTCTGGCTCTCTTCCTCTGTGCTCTGCTTCTGGGCCACCACGAAGTGTATGCCTCCATGTCCTTCCTCTGTGATGTGTCTGCCTTTGAGCCATCTGACCATGAGCAGAAACCATTGAGAATATGAGCCAAATAAACCCTTCCTTTAGTCATGAGTACCTGGTATTTGTGCCAAACCAGTGAAGCTGATAATACACTATTATTTTTGTCTGCACCCGAATGTCCATTTTTTTGGATAAGGTTATGAACAAATAAAATAATAGTGAATTGAAATAGACAAATATGGTTTACACGAGACACTCTACTATGAAAAATTGACCCAAGCATTATATGTGCATAACTGATCTACTACCACCCATCACTTTCTACCTTCTTTGTGTGATACTGTTGCCCCATTGAGCTCCGTGCTATGAATCATGGCACCTCAAAGATCCAGATCTTCTGTTGGGGTATAAGTGAGGGTGGAACAATGAGGCACATGAGCAAGGGCCCCAGCACTCTGTACACATAATGTGACTTTATTTTTTCCAGTGGTCAGGCAATCAGATTGATATTAAGCTTTTAAAACTTATCTTATTAATTAATAATAAAACAACCAAGGGCCTAATTTCTGCTGAGTTTTCAGTTCTACATATTACCATCTAACACTTAAACCAGAGTTAACAACAATAACACAAAAGAAGGAAAATATACTTTAGAAAAATTTGGAATACTTCCTCTTAGATGAAAACAAAGGAAATATGAATAACAATTAAAGCACATCTCATTTAATGTTTATACAATTAACATTTTTCCATCCTTATCCTAGTACAAGGGTAACTACATGTCAACCCATTCAAAATGTGTAATAGTAGCCATCTTTACCAAAGCTGAATGAGATGCACCCTTGAATCCTGAGAATTTTCTAACTTTTTGCTTTCAGGAAAAAGTAAATATGAATTGATTTTTAATTCTTATTAGGTTAACTAAAACATGTTTATTTTAATAGTACAAATCAATAAGATTCACTGTATTTCCATATATAGATACATCACACATTGATTATTTCCATCAAAACTTTTTCTAGCTCCTTACCCTGGTCCCAAGTAATCCCTCTTTGACACGTATAGACATATTGAAATTCATAGAAATGTAACTGTCAAACTACGTCTTCTATATCCATAAAGACAAGCAATGAAAATTATGTCAATTGAGGGCACATTCAGTGCCTGAAAGGCAGGAAACACACACCATCAATGCTATAATCAATTCATAGTGCAATTCATAATCCAAATGTTGGGATCAAGAAATACCCAAACCGATGCCGCCCAGCTCGTCTCTCATATGGCAGCTACACAAAGTCAAACTGGCTGTTCACAAGATTTCTTTGAATCAAACTATAAGGAAATAGTGAAACCCAATTTCTAAAATGGTGTTGGTATCATCAGGTGCAGGAATCTAAAATTGAACTACTTATTAGACTAAACAAAGAAATAAAGGGCATCCACATTGGACAAATATAAACCTCATCTATGGTTGTAGATGACCTCATGTTGTAAAGTATATAGAAAGTCCTGACAAATCCACCAAAAGAAAAAAATCCTGTTATAATTAATAAGCAAATATAATAAATGTTTAGGATACAAAAGTCAACAGACAATGATCAGTAGCACTACTCTATACTAACAATGAATTTATCTGAAAAAATCTAGTAAACAATTCCATTTACAATACTTACCAAAATTTATTTAAGAATAATTTTAAATAATGGGATGAAAATATACATTGGAAAATACAGTAAAATAAATTTAAAAAGACACAAATAAGAAAATTAATATTGCTAAAATGTTCATATTACCCAAAATCATCTACAGATGCAATGTACCCCTCATTACAATATAAATGATAATTTTCAAGGAAGTAAGCAATCCTATAACATAAAAATTAGCTCACAATGAATTAAAGTCTTAAGTATAAAAGTGGACTATTAAATGCCTGGAAGAAAACAGAGGAAATAATGTCAAATAAAAATCTTCTGCATAGCAAAGGAAACTTTGTTGTTTTTGTCACAAATGAAGTGACAACCTATAGAATGAGAGAAAATATTTTCAAACTTTACATATGATAACAGACGGACACTGAAAATACCTAAAGAGTTCAAACAACTCATTAAGACAGCAATTAGCCTGATTCTTAAAATGAGCAAAGAAACTGAATAAACATTTCTGAAAGAAGATATGAAAATATCCAGCAGATTATGAGAAAGTGTTCAACATCATTACTCCTTAAGGATGTGGAAACTACACCTTTATGAGATATCCCCTTTTACTGGCAAGAGTAACATCACAATGATAAAAGTTGTTAAGTGTTGAAGAGGATGCTGAGAAAAGGGAACCCGAGTATGCTGTGGGTGAGGATGGTAATTAGTATAGCCATTATGGGAAACTGTATTAGATGGACCTGAAGAAAACTGAATGTAGAACTGCCATGTGATACAGCAATCACCCACTGAGGGTGAATCCAAATGAAATGAAGTCAGTATGTTAAAGAGACATCTGGGGCCAGGGATTTCCCTCAGTGGTTCTGGCACCTGCCTTGCAAGCCCAAGGTCCTGGGTTCCATCCCCAGTAACCACATACCAAAGTGCCGGGTGTGGTGGCTCATAACTGCAATCCCAGCACTCAGGAGGCAGAGGCAGGAGGATTGCGGTGAGTTGGAGGTTCACCTGGGTAACTTGGTGAGTTCAAGGCCAGTCTAAACTGCAAAGCAAGACCTTGTCTCAAAACAAACAAACAAACAAACAAACACAAAGAGACATCTGCACTCTCATATTGCATGTAATGTTATTCACACTAGCCAAAATATGGAATAAACCTAAGTGTCTATGAATGGCAGAGTAGATAAAGAAAACGTGATGTGTGTGTATGCTGGAATATCACTCAGCCTTAAAGAAAGAAGGAAATTCTGTGGAGTAAAATGAGTCAGGCCCTAAAAGAAAAATGTCACATGATTCCACTCACACATAGAGTCTAAGACAATAGAACTAATAAAATCAGAAATCAGAGTGTTTATTATCAGAAAGCAGTCACGAAAGGAATGAGGAAATGGCACAAATAGTGCAATATTTCATTTAGAGTAAAAAATAATTTTTATAAGTCCAGATCACAGCAGAGAGTGCTCTGTGGTACATGGTATATGGTATGTGGTATACATGGTATATGAAATTGATAAGAGGGTAAGTTTCAAGTGTTCTTCCCACAAAACCATTAAGTGTTTGAGATTATAAATATGTTCAATAACTTGATTTAATCAATCCACATTTATTATAAATCCTAACCTCACAATGTAGTCTGCAGATTTATAGAATTATAATGTGTCAATTTAGAACAAGATAAAATCTTGTATTATGTAGCCCCAGGACAATGTGAAAAGTACCAAGTGATATGTGGAGTCAAGATGAGAAGGTCTACAGAAATAAATGCAGAGGCCGGGGATTTCGCTCAGTGGTTCCGGCACCTGTCTTGCAAGCGCAAGGGCCCAGGTTCGATCTCTGGTAACCACATACAGCCATACTGGGCATGGAGACTCACACCCATCAGCAATCAGTACCACAAACCACAGTGCCTACTGGGCGTGGTGGCTCATGTCTATAATCCCAGCACTTGGGAGACAGAGGCAGGAGGATTGCTGTGAGTTTAAGGCTGAGTTCAGGGCCAGCCTCAGCTACAAAGCAAAACCCTGTCTCAAAAAATAAATAAATAAATAAAAAATAAATAAATAAATTCAACAAGAAAGGGACAAGTACTTGGACTCTTCCTGCTCAGAAGTGAACTTTGGCTAGTGCTAGATTTTCATTTGATAATAACTTGACTTTTCAAGGAAATGATCAGCCAGTTGAAAGAGTTTGGGTGCTGGAGAAAAAGCTGTAGCTTGTAATTACAGCTTATTTTGAAGAATGAGTCATAAGCAAAAGCCAAATATCAAAACTCAGATAAAAACAGGATTCCAGACAATAAGAGACAGAAACATGAACAATTGTAGAATTGGGCCAATCAATAACACCAAATTGTGCCTTTATCCTTCCAGTTTGCTCTATACAAGTGACATATTTGTATGCCTTCAAGACACAAAGAAAACCTGACTGGCACAATAATGTAGTCAACAACATGTGGCTAAATAAGGTAGGAAAGAGGCCCTGACATGTTCTGTCTTCACTGTAACTTTAACTATATTGATTCTCAAACATTAAAGCTACTTTATATTCGGTTTTAGTTTTGCTGTTTTCTTCTGCTAACTTAATTGAAAAGTTCTGTACCAATCATAAATATTGATGCTTCCTGCATGACATTAGGTCCCTTAACTGGTTCTGTATGTGTGTGTGCACAAATGTGCCTGTCTGAATCGAGTCATTAAAAGAGTTCGATCCTGAAAATATTCGCCACAGCATAACAATAATTAATCCAAGGGTGTACTTCAGTTCCTGACCATGGAGCTGAATACTAAGAAAGCTAGTCAGGAAATTCAGTAAACTGTAATTCTATATATAGAAATTTTCTCCGAAACTCACTAGAGTTGGTTCAATTAAATGCCTGCCTTTTTGCCTTTAGTGAAAGACATTTATTTTCAAGCAAACATCATCAGACAGAAAGCATAAAGTACTGAGCAAAAACACAGGATCCAAAGGTTTCACATTGCATTAGAATCCCAGCTTTGCCACTTACTAGCTAAGGAAAATTACATGACCTCCGTCTACATCATTTTTTTCACAAAAAAACATAGGGATCACAGTCATACCAAACTCCTAGGGTTGCTGTACATGTCTAATGTACATTAATATGTCCATGCCAGCTAAAAGCAAGTCTTCAATAAATGTTAGTTCTTGTTTTCTTCCCAAGATTGTGTGCAGGTATTTCTGACATGATTCAGAAAAGTTTCATCTGCATGACATGATTTGTGGAACTCAGAGCATGAAAAAGAATAGAGGGGAACAGGGAGCTGGAGGCCCCTCTGCTTTTTATCCCAGCTTTGGATTGCACCTGGTTTGCACTGGCCTCAAATACCCTGAAGAGAACATCATTGCAGGAAGTAGACATCTGGCCTCCTCCTCTGTATCCTGACTTCTACTTAGCCCAACAGTCAGAGAATCCCATTTCAATACTTACCAGCAAGGCTTTGTTCTACTGACCAAAATAGATCAGACTATTTTGAAGTTTAACAACACAGCTTGTTAACTGGTGTTCTGATGATATCTTGTACTAGATTTTTACTAAATAAAAGATCCTTTATTGCTGATGTCCTTCTCTATTCTTTTCAAATAGAAAAGTGACTTATAACAAAGACTAGGCTGAGCAAGTAGGGAAAGGAAGTATGTGCAAAGCAGGTGGGCCAGCCATTGCTCTATACTGAAGCTTTTTAAAGAAATCTATGTCTGATAAACTATTATTGTGTTGGTCAGCGTCTTTTTCCTCAAGAAACACTCTGGGTATTTGGGACATATTCTTGTTACTTTCTTTTTTTCTTCAGCTTGGTTAAGTGACATCAATATATTTCTCTTTGTTTTCTTCAGATGTGATCTTTTAAAAGATCTCTCAGTGTGATCAGAAAAGAACTGTATTGATTTTTATTATTTTTCTTTGTTTAAGCAAGGCTACTGGCTAATAACATAAATTGGAATGGCTGTTTTGCATTTCACATTATTTCTTGTGGTTTATCGCACAATGACATGACAGAGAGTGATGAGTGCAATTAACAACTGAACTGAATTTCAGTTCACAAAGTGTTATGTATCTTGAGGGCAGAAAATGCCTGTTAATTCACAGTTGTTACTGTGCTTTCACCCATCATTACAAGATTGTGAGTCAACAAAACCATAATAAGTGTTTAGATTTAAATCGAGTCCCAAATTGAGTCCAGAAACAGATCAGGTATGAAGGAGAGCAATGTAAGGTTAAGTGGGGATCTCCTCTGTCCTGTCTCAGTTGACTACTATTTTACCTCCAAAGTTATACTCACTGTTAAGGGTCAGGGGAGAGCAAATCATGCATCACTGTATCCCTGCAGCCTTTAGAATATCTGAATACTCACCCTAAAAAAGTCAAAAGCACTCAGTTTAGAGTCCTTCTGATTTAATGAGATGTAATTTCCAACATAGAAATCCTATTTAAAACATGAAGTTGAATGCAGGAGACAGTGTAGTGGTCTGAGTTCTAATCTTACTTTGGACTGTAACAGTGAGAAGATCTTGGGGGGAAATGTGTTTTCTCTGGACAGCAGTTATTTATTCTAATTTGAAAGATAAGATCATTAGAGAAGAGAAGATTTTAAGGATGCTTCTCAGCTCTCATGTCACAAGAACATAGGTATTTTGCTACGTAAATGTCTCATTTATTTGAAAATACATTTCAAACTAGCCCATTTCAAACAATACGTACCATCCACATGTGAGGTAGGTAACACCTACAAAAGCAGTTAATGTAAGCATTTTCTTGCTTGAGACTGTTCACATTATTTAAGAAGCAGAAAAAAATACAACAAGTACTAGTAGATATCAAGGCAAAAGACATTTCAGAGAAGCATTCCTTAACTTTCTGATATTTATGTGTCTGTATTTGCTTTTCTACTATATTTGTCATAGAAATGCTTTTTCTATCTATACTTTATTCATACTTACTATAGGTGATTCAATATGCAAAGCCACATGTGTGACCCCAGAACAACCACACATTCGTAACTTTAATTCCAAATCTACTGTTGAACATTAATTATGAATGTCACAGTAGAGAATATTTGAGTCCAGATATTAAACTGTTAAACCATAAAGGTGTGAGGACTTTCCTCTATGAGAATATATGGAAATCTGCAAGATATAAAGAACATGTTGAAAGCCAAGTGTTTTCTTAATTCAGAAAATGGTACAGCTAAACATGAGTAATTCTGAAAAAGGTGAGAAGTTCAGAGAGTATATTACAAATAAAAGTTATGAATATAGACTGTTTTAAAACAAGATATTTGAATTCCATGCTGACTTTATGTCATTCAATTATTTTTTCATGATTCTACATACAAGAAGATCGTTCCGTATTTTCTTTTGTATCTGTCTTATCACTATATAACATCATCATGTTTTACAATATCATATTGTATACCTTAAATATATATTATGAAACTTTTCAAATAATACAATAATTTTAATGTAGAATAGAAGTAAATCAATGCAAACTGAGTTAAAGAGCATTTTGAAACTTGCTGAATCCTCTAAAATATTCTCACCCTTTAATTTCAATAGGTGTCTTTTGTGACTGTTTGATGTGAGTTGTGTGTTTTCTCCCACTACTTATCCAAATGGGACTGTGAGCTAAATGCTGTGACATTTGAGGTAACTATGCCTTTCTCAAATTTATAGGGCTAGGGAGTCACAGAGCTGGGACTACTCAGAATGATGTTTTCCTGATACCAAAAAAGGACTTTCATTTCAATGACATCTATTCTTTCAAAAGGCATGAAATTTTTTTTGTTTGGTTGGTTGTTTTTTGTTTGTTTATTTGGCGTTTTTTGTTTTGTTTTGTTTTGTTTTGTTTTGTTTGAGACAAGGTCTCGTTTTGTAGTTCAGGCTGGCCCTGAGCTCAGCCTCAAACTCACATCACAGAATCCTCCTGCCTCTGCCTCCCGAGTGCTGGGATTACAGGCGTGAGCCATCACGCCTGGCACTGTGATATATGGTACTGACTGCTGCTGGGTGTGAGTCTCCTCGCCCAGTATTGTATGTGGTTACTGAGGAATGTAACCCAGGTCCTTGCACTTGCAAGACAGGCACAGGAATCACTGAGCTAAATCCCCGGCCCCAAAAGGCGTGAAATTTTAAAACCATGCAAATCTGACTGAGCTGAAGTCTATCACTATATCAGCTCTCTTTCTCAGTGTAGTACTAGCTTCTAAGAACTTTGAAATCCCAATGAACTTTAAAAACAATGGTTGCTACTTCCACTTCCAAGTAGAAAGATAATGTGGAGAAAGGTTAAGAAACGTTAAAAACCACATCACAACAAATCACAATAGAGTTGGGCAGTAAACTTAAATGACTACTAGAACAAAAGGATAACTATCAGCACACCTCCATGTTCTTTTTTTAAATCTCCTTTGGAAAAGTTCCTTTGGGGCTACTGAATCCTATATGTCCTTTATAAGGAAGCAGATGTTATCTACATGGAACATCAAGCACTAAATTGCAAATTATTATTGTAATTAAGTATCCTCTAAAGTAACAGAGTCTGACACTTCCCTAACTTGTCCTACCTCAACTTTCTCAGTCTCCTTTGTAAAAATTGCCAAATTCTCTAGACAAGCAAGAACAGGTCTACAATGAACTTTCCTACATCTATACAGAGAAGACTTCATTTTATTTTAAAAGCATATATCATCTCAGTAAGCCAAAGAAAGGAAAGATTTTTGTAAGCTTTAACCAAGAGAAAGTTGAAAAAATTACTGAAAGTCAAGTAAGGAAAATGTCACTAAAATATGTTGTCTCCACATATTTTGGCAATTATTAGTGATGTTTGCAAATATTCCGGTTCTCTCCTCTTGTCAAGTAAATGTCAACTTATATTTATTTAAGTTATAAATTAGACTTTTAAAAGAGTTATGGTCCTATAACTTGCATTCGCCAACATAATATGAGTGGAATTACAGGATAACAGGTGTGTGTGTGTGTGTGTGTGTGTGTGGCTTCCAAGTGGAAGCTTCGAGAATCAATGCACAATTAACTATGCTCTTCCCCTTTTGCCATGGGGATCCAGGAAGCATATGTTGAGATGAAGCTTTCATCACTCTGAAACCTTGGGTGATTATAAGAGGCAGAAGCCCCTGCCAAGCTACAATGTGGGTGCACTGTGGGTGCAAAGTAAACTTTTTGTGTTAAGCCACCAAGATTTGTTTTATTTTATCACAGTATGATCTAGCCTATCCTGATAAATTCATTTATTCATTCGTCATGATGTTAAAATAGCTTTGTCAAAGAGTTGATCTCAGAAAAGAGACAATGTCCCTATTCTTTTTTTTTTTTTTTTGGTACAATCCTGAATGAGTTTATTTCTTTTTATTTATTGTAAAATAGGTACATTTTATATACATATCGTGATCACACTCAACTCTGACAATCTGTACTAGTATATGACATGACTTGGTTCTCATTTTTGTCTCTATTCTTGTAGACAGAAGGAAACGATGGATGAAGATCTGGATAACATGGAAGTGGAAAGAACAAAGTATCTGGGGAAATCTAGACCTAATAATTTTTACTTGTTTCACAGTCATGGAGATCAGTGGAGGCTGGTGGGGGGAGGGGATGCCCACTCCTACTAAAGGCAAAACTGTGTCCACCGCCGGGAAGCCCACAGCTCCTTGGGCACGGGTGTTGCTCTGTGACTTTCAAGTAGCTGATACATGAAGAGGAGTGATCATACACATCACGTGTGGAGGGGTCAGAAGAAGCAGAAAAATTGAATGCTGTGTGGAGAAAACAGCTTTGAGCTGCAGCTAAAAAGCTATATGTAAAGACTCCCAGATGGGGAGGATACTTGGAAATACCAAACCGTACAGCGGAAGTCCACAGTTTGAGGTCTGGAGTGTGGATAGGGAATAGAGGTGGACTGGCGCACAGGAAGCACAGGGCATGTGAAGAGGTAATCCACCTTAGGGCAGATTGCGGAAGTCTCAGTTCCAGGCTAGAAGGTTCAGATTTTATTGTCATCATTGGTGATCCACTAGGGGCAGCGAAGCAAGGGGCATTGAGCTCAGGACCAGTAAGCTCAACATTGTATCTAACAGCTCCAATACGAAGCATTCAGATAACTAACGCTATAGCAATATGTTCAAGAATGGGATTAACCGTGTTACAGACTAGGTTGTCAACTCATGCTCCCGCAAAAAACACAGACATTTGAAATCAATATTTCTCAAATTGACTTGGCCCTAAGAATCACTTCATATGCTGCTGTTGAAAAGTGAGTGATTTCCGGACAATGCCTCAAATTCTGTATTTTCAGCGATAACTCTGGGTGACTGTGGTGACCAGGCGAGCTGCAGAAACACTGGTTTAACAGAGTGCAGGGAACACAGGAATGATTGCATAAAAATTCAGCATTTGTGTCCATGCATCTATTCTTTTATTTCAAAACAAAGCTATTAATTGAGTGTCATGCATGCCTTGCCTGGGGCTACTGGGGCTAGGAACAGGAGACAAAAGGGTGAGCAAGACAAAGGGCCTGCTTTCTTGAAGCTTATATCCTAAGAGAAAGTGAAAATAAGAATTATACAATAGATCTTTACAATAATGTGGAATGCTACAGAGAATTTGTGTACTCTGTGAAGATGAATAATGGGAAGAGCTTGCTTCCTTAAGGTTGCACCAAGGTTGTCTGAAGAAGTAAAATTTAAGCTAGTGTTTGAATTATAAATAGGCATTAGTTAAAGAAAAGGGAAAGATAATTCTATGCAAAGGGAAGATCACCAGTATCTGCTTGGACTGAGTCTAGAAGAATCTTAAAGAATTCCATTGAAAGTGGGTGACAGAAAAGGAGTTAAACAGGCAACATGAGCTATAGCTCACACTGGTGACACACTGATATATGCCCCCTCTGAGCATGTGCCAACAAGACAGGACTCAGACCTTGGCATGAGTCCCAGATTAGACTTCCGAACTCCTCCAGCCTGTGACCTTTCCCATGAAACCGATACGCTTTACCACCAAGAGGACAATATTCTACTATCTGGCTCCCATTTCTCACTGGAAGCTGTGTAGCATAGTGGGGGAGTATGTGAGTTTAAAGCCAACGAACAAATTAAATCCGATTCTATCACTCACTGCCTACATGGTTGGAGGCAATTCACTTAAACTCCTTGAGCCTGAGATTCTCTAACTGGAAAATTGTATTAATAATAACATATTTCATAGGGTGATTAGAAGAGTTACTGCAATGATGCATGAATAATACAGTAGATAAGAGTGAAATCTGCACGGTTCTTTGTTCAAATCCAGATTCTAGAACTTACCTCTCGGCTAACCTTAGGGCAGACTGATCTACTTTCCTGAACTTTCATCTTCTCATCTACAAAAAATAATGATAAAAAATACACAATGAAGACATGTTGCAAGGAGTAGAGATAATGCATGAACACTACTTCATGCATTGCTCGATATACAGAAAGAAATGAGACATAAAGGAGCCATGTTTCTCCAACTATGTTTAGGGAAAGACTTCTCAGCTCAATAAATCATGGGCCTATAATTTCATAAAACACAAAATCACATTTTTGGGTTTTGTTACAATGTCACCAGGTTTTAAAAGTTCATAAATGCTCACAATACACACATAGCAATTCCAGCTAGATACCCGTCAAGAATCCAGCCCTAGTTCATGGACAGCATGTTAAACAGAATAGATCTAGATGATCTTAAAAGACACCTTCAAGTTGGAAACACTGGTGCTAATTGAGAGTAATATCACTTCCCAGGAACAATCTATTCAACCACAAAGAACTGGATTCTAAAGACGAGGAGGTCCAGCACTGTTTTTCCAATGATACTAAAAAGCAGAATAGTATCAGGATGATGATATTTGTGATGTGAACTTTCAAGTATTTATCAATCAATGGGATACTTCAAGCAAGGATTTGCTCCTTTTCACCTTAAATTCCAGAGCCTACTGCAGTGGACACTGCACAAAAATTTAATAGATGAAAAACGTTCCCAAATGTTCGGAGATCTAAGTTATTTCTGTCCCACAGAACGCCTAAATGTTTCGGGCCTGTGTGACAAAAAACAATGTGTAGGGGGCTAAGGGAGAAATAAGTGCAAGAAGCATGTTGCTGAGTCTGTGTCCAAAGTGCACTCTATCTGAAAACATCTGAGTGACTGCATCCTACTGATTAGCAGAATCTGACCAAATGTGGGTGTGGATATGCAGAGGTAGGCAAGAGTGTCTTAGGCAGCTATGTGGTGTGTGTGTAGCCAACGCAGCCCTCCCAGAGTGGCACCAACACACATTTGTACATGAATGTGTACAGAAGCTTTAAACAGGAAGTTCAGATGGAAATGTTGCCACTTTGCCTTTTCATTTACAAGTTCCCAGGAACAGTGTGTTCCACTGTTTTGTGTTCCACCACAAAAGAACCGGAGTCTGATCCACTACCTAAACAGGGCCTTGCACATAGGCAAGATGACCAACAAATATGCTATATATTGAAATTGTTTATGAGAATCTATTACAGTAACAAGTACAATGTAATTAATGTCCCTCAAAATACTCTGCCTCTTTTTTTTAAATAAATTGAATTTTGGTACATTTTAGGAATGCATTATCATCATATTCCTCATTGGAAATTTGTACCTGTACACAATATATCTTGATTTTGTTTTTTTCCCACTTTGCTGCTCTTCCTTCACCCTCCTTTCCCTCCTAAATACATAAGGTTTGTCTCCATTTTTCTTTTTTTAATCTTCAAATTTTTTCTTACCCTTCCTTGCATTCCTCTGTCCTCACCCAATTATCCTTTCCCTTTAAGCATTTTCTTCCTATTTCACAATACTTAGCATACATTTTGGACAAAATTTACATCTTCAGTTTTTTCACACTAGAAAAATGACATGGAATTTACATGTCTGTGTCCTATTTATATCACTTATGAATATGGCCCTGAGATACATCCATTTAGCTCTAAATGTCCCTAGTTTATCATTCATTATGGCTGAGTAGTACTTCATTTCATTTTTTTTAAATCTACATCTTCTCTACCCAGTCTTCAGTTGATGGGTATTTGGGCCATTTCCAAGATTTAGCTATTATAAACTGAGATGCTTTAAACATGAGTGCACACTGTCACTGTGGTATGATGTTTTTGATTCTTTTGTGAAAATACCTAGCAGGGAAAGAGCAGGTCAAATGGGACCTCTAATTCTAGTTTTTGAGGAATTTCCACACAAATCTCCACAGTGGTTGCACCAATCTACATTCCCACCCACAGTGAAGAAGGGTTTCTTTCTCACCACATCCCCACTAGCATTTGTTGTTAGTTGAAAAACTTCTGTTCATATCAAATGACCATTTTTGAATTGGGTCTTTACATTTGGGAGGGCTAATTTTTTAAAAAATTCTTTATATATCTAGGAGATCTTTGAGAAAGAGCTGGTATAATTTTTTTCCCACACTGCAGGCTGTCTTTTCACTTTGTGGTGGTTTCTCACTTTGAGCAGAGAGACTTTTTTATGAGTCTTTATTGTACTGCCATGGCTAACTTGGTGCCCTGAATCAGTTCAAAATGTTTACCTTCATGATTATTTTGACTGTGGGGAAAAACATGAAGGCCCATACTGTCATATATGTTGAATAAGGTGAATGAAGACAAACAGTAATATTCTCATGAACCTGCCTTTTGACTGGAAGGCACTTGGCACCAGCCTTCACCATACATTGGATCATATCCTATAAAGATGTTCCTGAAAGTGAACTTCCAGAGAAGAATCAAAAAGTGGCTGGAACAATGACTAAGTGTGTTCTAAGCAAGTGGGAGTATCTTGAAGGGAATAAATGCCAATGTGTCTTTTACTGTAATAAGTTTTGTAAAATTTAAAGTCATTGTGTATTTTGAGCACCCCTTTTATTAGTAACAATTAGAAATACCTTTTTGAAAGAACAAAGCCATGAAAGTCATTTGAAACAATACCCAAACCTTATATAACAATGATAAATGTTAATCATTTTTGTGATTATATTAGTGTCTTGCTTCTAACAAAAGTTAAATAAATAATAATTGAAACAAAAGAGTAATAAAAAAAGTAAACAAAGATTATGTATATAGGGGATGAGGGGCTGCAGGGTGGGTGGGAAGGGGAAAAATGAGAATCAAGTCATGTCATATTGTGGTACAAACTCTCAATGTTGAATGCAATGATGATATGTATTCATAATGTACCAATAAAAATTTAAGTTTTTAAAAATCTAAATTTATGGGTGCCTCCGTGTTGTGATTTTATTTAAGATTACTGGAAGAGTTTCACTGTTACTGTTTTTCTAAAATAAATTTTATAGTTGATTATAATTTACATTAAAGTGTACACATGTTAAGTTCAATGTATTCTTACAAACATATATAGCATATATAATTTCTGCCACAGGCAAGAGGTAGATTATCTGTATCCACCCAAAGCTTTCACCCCTGCTCCTTTGGGATACTACTCTGCTTTCTGTGCATTTCACTTGCTCTCAAATTCCATAGAAATTTCATATCTACGCTTCCCAGTCTGGCTTATTTCACTCAGTGAAGTCTTTTAGGATATTTTCCTGATATGCATCTGTGCTTCACTCCTGTTTATACTACTGCATGTATATATGATGGTTTCTCTACACATCTGCTTGCTTATGGACATTTTAGTTCTTTCCAGTTTGGGGCTATTATGACAAAGCCCGGGAAACATCCACATATAAATCTTAACATAAGCACATATTTTTAATTCCTCTAAGGTAAAATCTAGAAGTGGAACGACTTGAACATATTGTAAATGTGCAGTTAATGTTAACAGAAACTGCCAAGTACATCTCCAAATATTTCTACAAAATACTATCAGAGAGAAATTGTGATTTTAGTCATGATGAAGTAAATGGCATCTTTTCTCCTTCACACAATAAGCAATAAATTGGACAAAACAAATGAAACACATTACTTTTAGATATTGGATATCGAACAGAAAGTGATGTCCTATGAGAAACATACATTTTTAGTAAGTAATAACTCACATGGTACCTAGCAGTCCTAGGATAAATATTTCTAGAATACTGGTCATCATCACATGGTAATCATCTAACCAGTTATTGTAACATGTCCAACTGTTCAAATAGTGATAGCCGAGTCCAAACCAAATTAAACAAATTCCATAGCAGGCTTATTTTATCTTACCCCGTTAGTGTCTTTTAAAAAAATTGTATTATGAACACTGCCAAATTGACATACGACTGGCAAGAAAAAGTTGCCAAAGTATAGATAAATACATTCCCTCTTTCCACAGACCCCATTCAAGTTTCACCAATTGTCTCAATAATGTCTTTTCTAGGAAAAGGATCCATTTCAGAAATACAGGTCATATCTTAGTGCTATATTCTTTCAGTCTTTTTTTAGTTTGGAATACGTTTGAGAACTTTCTTAATTTTCGTGCCCTTGATTTGTTAAACTATTACCAAAAAAAATCTATTTTGCGTAATGTTTTGAGTTTTACTTGAGTTTCCCAAAGATTAGGCCCATCACACAGATCCTGATGGGAATATCATAAGAACGATGTGCCATCCTCAGTCCATCCTGTAAGATTGTACATTGGTTGTACATAGGGTTGTACATCCTAGGATATTGATAAGATTGGTCACTTCACTGGTATGTTGTCTACTCTGTATTCCCACTGTGCAGTGACACTGCTTTCTTCATATGGACTAAGTATTGGGAGTGGAGATATTTTGAGACTATGCAGGTACTATTCCTCATTCTACTTTCACTTACTAGTTTTAGCATCTGTTACTGTTTTCATCCTGAATTAGTTATTTCTACGGTGGTTGTCAAATTTGTAATTTTTTCTTTCCTTTTATATTTACTAGTAGGTTTTCTCCTGTAAGAAAGAATGTTTTCTTCCATTTATTTATTTTTTTACACCTGAGAAGATTCATTATTATGTGTAGTGGATTATAACCCACTGATATATGTTGTCCTGGATCTTACGAATGGAAACTTCATTAAGACGGGTTTTGTATATGTTTGATATAACTCATTGCACTAGTTAGCATTCCTTAATTATTATTATTAATTTTTTTTTGAGACAGGGTCTCACTTTGGAATTCAAGCTGGCCCTGAGCTCAGCCTCGAACTCACAGCAATCCTCCTGCCTCTGCCTCCCAAGTGCTGGGATTATAGGCGTGAGCCACCATGCCCGGCACTGTGTATGTGGCACAGAATGTTGGTGAGTGTGAGTCTCCACACCCAGTATTGTATGTGGTTACTGGGGATCAAACCTGGGACCTTGCATTTGCAATACAGGCACAGGAACCATTAAGCTAAATCCCTGGACCCTAAATTATTAGTCTGATCCAGAAACAACTTTTCAAAAATATCCAGAATAATGTTTAACCCAATATATGTAAACCACATGATGCAGTCAATTTGTTATCTAGTAATGCCATTGGACCATAATTTCTACAGTACTTTCTTACTCTTTCCTTATCTTGTAAACTAAAGAGGAATTCCAGGCTCAGCCAACTCTTCTTATTCTAATCCTAGTTGCAATTATTTCTCCAAGAGGTTCTTTTACTGGACAGTAGCTAGTGTTTATAGACCAAAATGTAGGCACAAAGTATGCTTATTTCTACCAGGATACAACTGCCCCCAGGTCAGCTCAATGACTTGAGTCAGGCAATATATGTCTGTATTTATATTTATATTCATGTATATATTTGTGACTACATATAAATATGCACATGTCTGTATCATAGATGTACATATATAATACTGAATCTCTCATTCCTATCAATACTTCTATATTCTGTCCAGTTTTACCCTCATTACATGTGTCTAGTAGTAAAAAAGGCTGGTTCTCATTATTTTCAAAATACGTACTTATTTTCTCAAAGCATTGGCTTGATGCATTTACTGATTTATTAGCTCTGCCTTCATATATACAATTTTTCCATCCCTGACTCTTATTAAGCCACTGGAGGCTTGATGTCTTCGGTGAAGAGCTGAGCTGCTATTGGAATGCCACCTTAGCACATTCAAGTCTGATCACATGAGGCTATCCTATCACTGTTGTGGTTAAAAACACACATAACATTAAATATGCAATTCTAACCATTTCAAGTATACATTTCACTAGTGTTAAGTATACTGAAATTATTCTGCAACACATTTAGAACTTTTTCATCTGAAAAGTTAAAACACTCTGCCCATTTAAAAAGTAATTTGGCTTCCTCCTTCTCTATTCTTCAGCAATCAGATTTGAATTTCTTTTTCCTCTTAGCTACTGTGAATAATTCCTAATAAATGTGAATTATAAAGGTCTTCTAAAGACACTGATTTTAAAACAACTGGTTTTATATATATAAGTGGAATTTCTGGGTCACATGGCAAGTCTGAATATGACTTAGAAATCTATATATTACTTTTCATAATGGCCATACTATTTTACATTTCCATCCACAATGCAAAATGATTATATATATATATATTATATATATAATATATATAATATATATATAATATATATATATGTAAAAGAAAAAATTGTATAGATTGAATCCTAGATATTTCATTTTTGGGGGGTGCTATTGTGAAAGGGACTGACTTCCCAATTTCTCTCAGTGGGTCTGCTGTTTGTGCATACAAAAGCTATTGATTTTTGAGTATTGATCTTGTATCCAGCTACATTACTAAACTTGGCAATTAAGTCCAGCAGTTTTTTAGTTGAGTTCTTAGGAGTCTCTAGAGTATCATGTCATCAGCAATTAACGAAAATTTAACTTCTCCTTTCCTACCTTTATTTCTTTTATTACTTTCACTTGCCTAACTATTGTGGGTAATATTTCCAGGACTATACTGAACAGAAGTGGTGAGAGAGGATATCTTTGTCTTGTTCCTGATCTTAGTGTCAAGAGTTTCAGTTGCTGATCATGGCTTTACTCCCACAACTACTATATAGACTGAATGCAATCCCAATTGAAATCCCAACAACATATTTCACAAAACTAGAGAAAAAAAATCCAAACATTCATCTGAAACCACAAAAGACCTAGAATAGCGCAAGCAATTCTAAGCAACAAGGACATGGTGGGGGGTATTATGATCCTGAACCTGAAACTATAGTATAAAGCCACTGTGATAAAAACTGCATGGTACTGACAAAGCAACAGACCTGAGGATCAGTGGAGTAGATTAGAAAATCCAGAAACTACTCCAGATACACTGAGCTGCCTCATCTTTGACAAAGGAGCCAAAAATCCTCAGTGGAGGAAAGATAGCCTCTTTAACAAATGGTACTGGAAAAGCTGGACTTTAACTTGCAAAGGCTAAAGTTAGACCTATCTCTTTCACTGTGTACCAAGCTAAAATCAAAGTGGATAAGAAACCCAAATATTAAAACAGACACATTAAACCTGCTGCAAAACAGGTTAGGTAAAATTCTTGAAGACATTCACTTAGGGAAAGACTTCATGAACAAAACCTCTATAGCATGAGAATTGGCAGAAGAAATCAACAAATGGGATCACATTCTATTAAAATGCTTCCGCACAGCAAAGGAAACCACAAACAGAGCAAAAAAGCAACCAACAATAAAGGAAAGAATCTTTAACAGCTGTTCTTCAAACAAAGGGCTACTATCTAGACTATAAAAAGAGCTTTAAAAAATCAGCTCACCCAAATTTAAAGACCCAATTCAAAAATGGGCATCTGAAGTGAACAGATACTTTTCAGAGGAAGAAGTAAGAGCAATTAAGAAATATACGAAGAAATGCTCAACATCACTAGTCATTTGAGAGATGCAGATGAAAACAACACTGAGACTTCATCTCGCTCCACAAAGAATGGCTGCCATTTCAGAATTAGCCAGCACCAAATGTTGGTGGGCCTGTAGAGAAAAAGAAACCCTTCTCCCCTGATGATAGGAGTGTAGACTTGTACAAATTCTGTGGAGATCAGTGAGGAGATTCCTCAAAAAGCTAAGATTGGAGGTCCCATTTGACCTGGCCATTGCTGTGCTAGGTATATACACAAAAGAATTAAAAGATTCATATCACAGCGACATATGTGCACCCATGTTTATAGAAGCTCAGTTTGTGATTGGTAAATCTTAGAAACAACCCAAATGTTCATCAACTGGAGGATGAATAAAGAAGATGTGGTTCTTTTCTAGAATGAAGTATTATTCTGCCATTAAAAATGGTAAGATTGAGTCATTCATACTCAAATGGATGTGCTTGGATGACAACCTCACAAGTGAAATAAATCGCTCACAGATGTATAAATATCATATCTGTTCTCTGGTATGAGAAAATCAAGATGTAAATGAGTTGTAGTATATATAGCTGATATTGTAAAATAGAAAATATTTAAAATTGAAAGAGGTTGTAAAGGTAAATGACAGAGAGAAAAAGAATGTGATAATAAAAAAGGAAACAAAACTCATGTATATAGAGGTGTGGGGTTTGCAGTGTTGGTGGGGGAAGGGGAAAAATGAGAACTGAGTCATGTCATATGCTGTTACAAACTCTCAGTGTTGAAATGCAATGATGATGATGTGTATTCATAATGTACCAATGAAGATTTAATTTTTTTAGAAAAATAAAGAAGTCAAATTATCATTATTTGCAAATAACATGATAGCCAACAAAAACTCTTAGAATTAATAAACTATTTCAGTAGTATTGCAGGATACAAATTTGTCATACAAAGACTAATAGAGTTTCTGTGCACTAATAGGAAAACTCACTGAGAAATAAATTGGGCAAATAATACCATTCACAGTAGCCTAAAGAGAAGGTAAATACTTAAGAATTAGCCTAAGATGGTGAAAGACCTCTACAATGAAAACTATAGTTCTATGAAAGAAAAGATCAAAATGGACGGCAGAAAATGGAAAAATATTCCTTATTCCTTCCAAAACTAATACACAGGTTTAATACAATCCCAACTGAAACACTAATATCATTCCTCACTGAATGCAAAGAAAAGCAACCGTAAAATTCATATAAAACCAGAAAAAATCCAGACTGCAAAAGCAATCCTAGGCAACAAGAGCAAAGAAGGATACACTACAATCCTGAGGTTCACTTTGTATCATCTTCCTGCTATCCTCCTATTAGGTATATACACATTAAAGAATTAAAAGATTCATATCACAGCAAGATTTGTGTACCCATGTTCATAGCAGCTCAGTTTGTGATAGCTAAATCTTGGAAACAGCCCAAATGCCTATCGATAAGAAACCAGATAAAGAGGATGTGGACTTTGTTTTATAAAACGGAGTATTACTCTGCCATAAAGAATGACAAATTTGAGTCATTTAAACTCAAATGGATGTATCTTGAAAATATAATCATAAGTGAAATAAATATGCCACAGGTATATAAATAACATATGTTTTCTCAGGTAGGAAAAACTGAAGGTGTAAAGGAGCTCTAAAATGTATGATAGGTATTGTGAAATAGTAAGAAAATATTCCAAGTCAAAAGGAGGTAGGGATAAGCAATGAAGGGAAAGACAAAATTTGATGGTGAAAAGGAAACAAAGTTTATGTATATGGGCATGGGGAGGAAGGGTGGGCAGGGCTATGGGAGCAAATGAGAATTGAGTCATGTCATGAACTAGTACAAATTCTCAGTGTCAATTGTTATCATATACGCATATAAAATGCACCAATAAAATCAATTAAATAAAACAACATGGTACTGGCACAAAATGAGACAGGTATATCCTCAGGCTGCAGAAGTAACTTCAGACACAATCAGCTATCTGATCTTTGACAAAAGACCAAAACATGTACTAAACAAAGAAACAGCCTCTTTAACAAATGGTACTGGGAAAACTGGCTATGAGATTCAGTCTAGATCCATATTTCTCATCATGTTCTAAAATAAATCACCCATACTTATTTTCCATTTTCTTGAGAGTGGTACTTATAGTGAATATCTCATTGTGGTCTTGCTTTGTACTTTTCTTATGTCTAGTGATGTTAAGTATATTTCCATATGCTAATCAAACACTTGTATATTTTCCTTGGGAAATTTTCTCTTCTATTCAGCCCTTGCCCAATTTTAACCAGTTCACTTTTTTTAAGTTATAGGAATTTCTTGCATGTTCTATTACCCCAGTTTTAGATATATGACTTAAAAAGTACTTTTTCCAATTCAGGAGATTGTCTGCACATGATATTCACTATTTTCTCTGCTGCCCAGATTTTTAGTATGATTAGTCTCATTTGTTTATTTTTATTTCATTGCTTATAATTTTGATGTAATGACTAAGATATCACTGCCAAATACAATGTCCTGAAGTATTTCCCTAAGTTTTTAATTAAATGTTTAAACTTGCTTTAAAATACAAAAATGTTTCGTGTTGACATGGTACCATGTGATGTTTTGTTGCATATGTATATTTTATAATTTTTAAATTAGAACCAACATACTTATATCCTCACACATTTGTAATTTTTGTATTATTGAAGCATTCAAAATATTTTCTTCTGGCTTCATGAAATATAATAGTACAGAGTTGTTATCTATCCTCATGCTACTGTGTGATAGTACACATGAACTTGGACTTCATTTATCACAGGAGTTTTAGTCTTAGGTCTTACATTCAGATTTTTAATCCATTTTTAGTTAATTATTATAAATGGTGTAAGCTGGGATCAAACTTCATTTTTGAATGTGGATATGTGGCTGTCCTAATGCCATTTTCTGAAGAAACTAGCATTCCCCTGTTTATAGTCTTGTCCCTTGTTATGGCTTGCATCTAGATGTCACCCCAAAGCTTCCTGAAGTTATTGGCTGGGCTTTTTCAAAGGTGACTGAATGTAGAGTGTGCAACTGATTCATGGTATAACACTAGGCTCAAGAGCACTAGGATTAAGGGTGCAAGTGCTACCTGCCCTACGTAATCTTGATAAGATAAAGGGGGCATAAACATGCTGTTAAGCACCCTTGTTGCTTTTTTGCTGACTCTTTGCTGTGACACCCTGCCTTGGAGCTCGCTGATGACTGACTGAAACCTCTACAAACTACAAGCTAAATTAACCTTTCCTCCTTTAAATTTGAATGTTAAATATTTGGTCTTAGCTATGAGAAAAATAACAAGACAGCACTCTTGTGGAAGTTCATTTGGCCATAATGTAAGGATCAATTCCCGGGTTCTCTATTGTATTCCATAGATTTCTATGACATTTTATACTAGTACAACAACATCTTTATTACTGTGGCTTGTAGTGTGTTCTCAAGTCAGGAAGTGTAGCCATTCAAAGTTTATTCCAAGTTGCTTTGTCTATTTTGAGTCTCTTGAGATTTTACATTGACTTCAGGATGTTTTTCCATTTCTCTGAAAAATTTCCTCTTCGATTTTATTAAGGGTTGCATCAAATCTGTTGACTTCTTTGGGTAGTATGATTATATGAGAAGTATTAATGTTTGCAATTGATAAATGTGGGAACTCTCTATTTACTTGAATCATGTCATTTGTTTAACAATGCTCACTAAGTTTAAATGTTCATGCCTTTTACTTCATTGTTTAAGCTCATTCCTAATTATTTTATTCTTTTTTTTAAATTATCTTTATTGGTACATTAAATATACACGTCATGATTGCACTCCATAATGGGGATTTGTACCAGTATAAGACACAACTTAATTCTCATTTTTTCCCATAGCCCCACCCACCCTACCACCCCCCCATATATATAAAATTCGTTTCCTTACTTTTTTGTTACAATCTCAACATTGTCCCCTTTCACCTTATTTTACATTGAGCATTTTCTATTTCACAATATATAACATA
>PVIR01023812.1:0-26796 GCA_004026965.1 Petromus typicus
AAAAGTTCTGTACCTTCCAATAGCTCCACACCAGGGAGAAAAGCCATCAACACATGTTGCTATCCTCCTGGGGGGCACGTAAGATCCAGACCATAGCGGCTGAACACTGCTTGGGTCATTTTTTTTCTCTCTGGACCTCAGTTTCCTCATTTCCACAGTGGTGGTCACGTGTGGGCGAACACCCTTAGAGGGTCCTACAGCTGTCACTTCGTGCTGACTCTTGAGGGCCTTGGCTCTCCCTGGCTATCGTGATCTTTCTCATCTCCTGAAGGGAGGTGGGAATGAGACCACTCAGGACTACTTCTGAGAGATGGTCTCTTCTGGGTGACTCCCAAAATTCGAAAAAACTAGTTGAGGGTCAATAACTAGAAATGAGGAATTTCTAGAGGTAGAACAAATTAGGGCTAATATACCTGTTCCTTGGTTTCCTGATAATCCTCCATTCTGACTTAACCTTTTATTCTCCTAGCTTTCATCCTTCCTGGCTTTGCCTTTGGGAGTGGCCTTCCTTTATAATTTAGCAACAACAAACAAACAAGAAAAACAGGCCCCAAACTCAAACCTAATGTGCCAGCTAAGAAAAAGAAGACTATAGGATTTCACTCCCAGCTCTGAATCTTGTGAGATAACAATTTGTACAAGCAGCAGGTCACCACCTCTGGGGGTAGCTTTTATATTCAAATTTTATTGGCCAGACTCTGACTCCACCCTAAGGCACAGCGCAGACCCTAGGCTGGGAGAAGAAAAGAAAATGATGTCTGGGCTCTTAAACTCACTAGGAGCAACACGGATCGAATCCATTGCAGCATCGCAATACCCCTGTGAGTTAGATGTCAGTGTTCTTTTGGAACGTGAAATTTCCCGGGAAGGTCCTCTACCTGATCCAGTGTCCACAACTCCTAACTGGAGCCAGGATTCCAACCCGGGCTATTCTCACTCCAAAGTCTAAGGTGTTGGGTTTTATTTTCCTCTGTAATATCAAGTTCTCCACTCAGAAGACAGATTCCGGGCTCCAGGGTGAGTTCTTCTGTCTGGGTTTCTTTATCTTCAAAATGATAATCAAAATTCTACCCGTGAGCTGCTGTGCAGACTTGAAAGAGATAATAGATGTGAAAGTGGTTTGTAAACTGCAAAGCATTAGACATGAGTTAGTCATTGCTTAATTTCATTATTCCCCGGGCAGGAAAGATCAAGTTTTAACTGTCCTGCAGATAAGATAATTTCTACCATTTTTAAGATTTCAGATGTGGGGAAAGGGGATTCTTTTACCCACCCCTTGGAGTCTTCAGAATTTTCTGCATGAATCACTCGGTGCTTTGAGCTCCTTCTGATGGGAAGGAGCTAGGTAGTGACCTTCCCTTTATAGGGAGGGCCTGATCCTCTGCGAGCAGTTATCTGGCAACTCAGCTATCGGCCAGCACCTACACAGGGAGACAGGACTTCTGGGTTCAATAACCTGGGAGTCACTATAATCCCTAGGACTGATAGTCACTGTAGGGTCCTCTGTTTCCTGCCCCACATGACGCATTTGGACATGTTCTGACATTTGCCCTAGATCACTGTTTAACAGGGGCCAGACTCTGAACTCTGGGGATCCTTAGAGACTGAAAGAAAACATGGCTCATCCCGGGAAGGGGATGAATTAGCACTGCTTCGTTTTTTCAGTATATTCAGCCATCTCTTTATACAAGGAGTATTTACACGAGCCCTTAGTTGCACCAGGGACCCAGGGTACCTTGGCGAGTAAAGCAGAAGGAGGTGATCGTCTACCAAAAGAGGCAGAGCACAAGGGACTGCGAATTATACACACAACCACGTGCTGCACAGAGACAGTCGGTGTGGGCCCATAAGACTGGTGGAGATGAGACATTCTTGGTGGCTAGTGATGTTGTAGGCCCGGTATGTCATAGCACAGAGCATCCCTTGAATGTGTGCAGTGGTACTGGTGTGAACAAATCCGCTGCACTGCCAATCAGCATACAAAGGTGCCCAGGGCAATGTGCATCCTAATTTGGTAAATGAGTGTGTACCCATCTACTCGAAGTCGTTATTTTATAGTGTGCTCCCACTGATTAAAAACAATAGTTCATTACAGTCCAGCATGATATGGCCGCAGCAGCCTTGTGCATTTCGTGTTCACTGAGTGTCTTGATTATATCCAGGGACCTTGTCGAGGAGGTGAGCTGTACCTCTTCGGCCTGTGCAGTACTTTTCCTGAGGCTCCCAGAGCCCTGAGATTGCTTAACAGTGCACGTCTCAGAGAGTGTCTCTGGCGTCAAGCAGTGTGTTACTGCCAGCTACAAACTGTGATATGGCCCATGAAGAAAATGTGTAGAGAGCCACAGTGCAGGGTTGTGGTGTCCCCTAAGAATATGAGCTGCAAAGGGGCCGACATTTAGGCAGAAGGGGAGCATCCGAGACTGAGGATGCCGCGTGTGCAAAGGCCCTGAGCCAAGGGGGCCGTGTATGTGACAGAGCATGAAAGAAAGAGTATGTGGCTTGAACTCAGGGCCAGGGCCAGAGTGGAACCCAGCTGAGGAAGGATTCTAGCCTTTATCCTCAGAGCAATGGAAGCCCATGAGACTTTCTAAGCGGGGGAGTGACAAGACCACATGTGCGTCTTAAGGTCACTTGGGCTACAGCGTGGAGAATGGATTGGAGCTGGGTGAGCATGGAATCAGGGAGACGGGCTGGGATTAGAAACTTGGGGGCACTCTGCCCCTGCCTCTCCTGGAAGCCCGCGCAGTGCCAGCACGGTTGAAATCTCAGCTCCACCACTCCTAGCTGCTGGAGTCCCTCAGGCTTCCTGCTTCCCCAAGTTTTTGCATCTGAAAATGGGGGAAGCACCACCTTCCTTGCTTGACTAATGGCTCCCCAACTGGATACAATGAACATCAGTCCCTCAGTGCTGGCTGGGAGGGGCTGCCCAAGCCAGCAATCTGGGACCCGTTGCTTTTGGCAGGCACAGATTCCCACCATCTTCCTTACGTTTTCCGCACACACTTGATGAGCGGTCTGCACATGTAGCTGGTTTCAGAGAGACAGCAGTGGCTGGCGGTCTGGTACCCAGGGCACCAGCTTTGCCAGCCTGCACCTTCAGGAAGGAGCTCTGAGCGACTGCTCTGAGGGTCGGGTTCCCTGTGGGAAGTGCACGCTGTCTCTCCTCACTTGGTGTTTGTTAAGGGCTCTTAGGAGTTAGGCTCTGTGCTAGGGTTGGGATGCAATTACAAAAGACCTGCTTCCTGTCTTGAGGGTCTCTGGATCCCCTTTCACATAAAACAATAAAATGATGCATGCGAAAAAGCCTTTAGAATTTTAATGCTATTTCTGCTTAAGAAGCACAGTCAAAGGAGGGTTGAACTAGACAACTAGGAGGATTACTTCTAGTGCCAGTTCTGGTCCAAAGTCTTCAGAACTAGTTCTAGTCAGTCAACCTTGATCAGCTTTCATTTTTGAAGCCACTTGAGGGTACATATGTTAAGGGCATCCCTGTTTACATATTGTACTTCTCTCACCTTCCCTCAAAATCTGAATACCTTTTCCTGATTCTGTATAGAATATGGTTTCCTTCCAGACTTTCTTCCCTTTATTTAAAAATAATCAAAATTTGTTTTTCTCTCTGTGTCCCTCTCTCCCTATGTCTCACTCAGGTGCTCAGTATGGTGCCCAGTGTCTCACTGGTGCCCAGTGTGGCACCCCCCAAGATCCTGGTAGGTACCATAGGGTAGAGAATGAAGAGTGTACCACGGAGAGTGTGCTGCCTACACAGGGGCAGCTCCTTCCAAGGCCCAACACATCGCAGCTTTATCCAAAAATGCAGGCTGGATCCAGCTTCTGTTTTCCTTTAAAATACCTGCCAGTTTTGTCTTTCTCCCCTCGCCTTGATCATACTGCTTTCAAGACCAGATGACAGTACAGTCTCTCATGTGACTTTTCAACTTGTAGTTTTATCTTGCTGATTCTTTTTTTTTTTTTAAATAAAAAATTGAATCCAGAAGAGTCTTCTCTACCTCATTCCTTGTTCAATAACATGCCAAGGCACCCTGTGGATCCCACAGTCAGTTCCTATCACTTAGGATTTATTATTTAGAGCAGGAGCTGAGCTTGTTCACTGAGGTGCTTCTTCCACGTTGGGCCCACTGTACGTCTGGAACATCAAAGACCACTTGGGTCTCTCCTCGGGCCTACTTCCGGCCAGCCAGCAAGTCCTGTAGTCCCTGACAGGTGATCTCTGTATTCATCACTACAGATGCTCCTCTAACATGAGCCGCATGCATCCCTTGTAACTAATCTCCCCAGAGTCACACTCCCGTCTCCCATCCCTCTGGGGCACCCACACCCAATTTAAGTTGAAAATGACTCCCTTTCTGTGTTTGCGTCTGGGCACGGAAAACAGCCTGGCTTGCCTCTCACAAGGTAGGTTGAAGATGGTCATGATGCTTTGCTGCTTCTCCCATGGTGTGGTGACGTTCAATTTCCTTCCCTTTGAATCTGATCTGGTCTTTGAGACTTGCTTACCCAAAAGAGTAAGGTGAAAACCATGGTGTGAGACTTTGCAGGCTGGCCTAGGCCACCCTCTGCCTCCCACTCCGGCCTCTTAGGACACTTTCTTTAGGAGCTATGAGCTACCAGGTAAAACCAACTATTCCAGAGCCAGCAGGCTGGGAGAGAACCCAAGCCACATGGAGGAGCAGCTTGTAGGGCCTCTGATCAACATGCTAGTTGGGCTCCTGGCTGACTGCCAGGTCCTAGAAGCCACTTTGGAAGGGGATCCTCTAGCCCTCAGCTGACACCATGAGTATAATAGATGACTGTCCAGCTGAGCCCTCCCCAAATTCCTGGCCCACAGAATCATGAGCAAAATAAAATAGTTGTTTTAAAAAAGCTAATTTTGAGAGCAGCTTGTTGTATCCCAGTAGATAACCTGAATGGTGCTCCAAGACTGTCCTTGAGTGAGTAAATCCTTTCTTTTGCTATTGTGCTCCAACGATCTCCTTGCCCTATTCAAAGCCCTCAATGGCTTTCTCTGGCTGGAGAAATAAAAGTTTGGTGCTGCCTGGTGTTCACCACCCTCACTAAAGTGGTTTCTCTCTGTGTTGGAGACTCCTCGGCATGGGTCCGTCCTATGCTAAAGTTTGTCTGAGCTGTTTCCCAAACACACAAATACTTTTCCAATGTTACGTCTCTACTTTTATATACTGCTCTCTCCATCCAAATGCCCTTTCCTCCCCCAGCTTGCATCTGTGGGTCAACATTCAACTTGTTCTTGAGACTTTGGTCAAATGCCTCTCTGGTTTCTCTGTCTAGCAGAGCCCTCCTCTCTCTGACCAGGTCCATCGGATGGTTTAACTCTTCTTCCATCACTGGCCCTGTTCTTCATTTCTTACCTCTTCTGTTGCACTGTAAACTGTACGGGGGCTATGTAGAGAGGTACTGATGGCCAACAGGGCAAACAAAAACTGTGGGGCTCACCAGGTGTGAATTCCCAGGTAGCCTGAGTGGAGATCTGCCAACACTTTTTTTTTTTGGACATGTCCCATGTCTCCCAAACCAGGTGTTCAAGCCCTTAAAGAAGGAAGAATAATTGCAAAAAGATAGCCTGGTGAGTTTGGATTTGGAACCATCCCTGTGTTCCTGGCTGTGTGGCTTTGGGCAAGATGCTTACATTCTCTGGACTCCAGTTTCCTTAACTAGAGACTTGAGACCTCTGATGAGAATGAGTGTAGAAGGTTAAGCCTAGTACTTGGCTCCTAAGAAACTATTGACTCGCACCTTGCTAACAGGCCCAGCAGGACAGGGGGTCAGCTTTGCTAGTGATCTGTTTCAGGTCAACTGGGGAGAATTCTATCCACCCATCAAAATTAAAATACACAGACAGATAGACAGACAGACAGACAGAGACACAGACATGGACACAGACACACACACACACATGCATATACACAAAGAGAGGAGCAAGAGGGGGAGAAGAAAGAGAGAGAGACAGAGAGAGAGACAGACAGACAGAGAGAGAGACAGACAGACAGACAGACAGACAGAACAGCTATGAGTGAAGAGGCACAGCAGAGACCACCTCGCCATCCCCAGCCCCGGCCATCAGGACTCTCCTGCGTGGCTGTCGCCCGGAGGTCTCAGTCTTCTCATCCGTGTACTGAGCGGTGGGCGCTGGAATCTAAGCTCCCCTCCAGCTCTGACATTCCAAGCGCATTAAAGTAAAAGGATGAATCACCCCCTTCAAAATACCAGTACGGGCCGGGCCCTCCCCCTGCCGTCCCCATCTAGCACAGCTAAGAGCTCTTAACACACAGCCAGCTTCCCCTGCAGCTGCCACTAAACTTCAACCCCCTTTCCCAGGAGTCTCAGAAGCTGGAAGATAAAGGACCGCTGGCTTCTCCATCTCCCCCCTGAACCAGATCTCCTTCCCAGGCCCTGGGGGCTGGAGGGTCCTCCCTGGGCGAGGGCTGGCTACCCGTGGGCTTTTGGCCTCGGCGTGCCTGTGTGTGGAATGGAGCAAGGTGCTGAAAGGGTGGAAGGAAAGGAGGGAAGAGTTGAGTGAATCGTGACAAGGATGGTGGGTGGGGCCGAATAGTGGGAACCTGGCCATTCATTCTCTTCCAAGACTCGAAAAATATCAATGTGCATTTATTTGTGAGAGTCAGAGATCTCCGTGGGGGGGGGGGAGTGCGCCCTCCAGCAGCTGTACAAATCCATAGGCTGTCAAAGCCGCTGAGACACTCAGATCAGTGTCCCTCCTTATAGCAGACAGGCGCTAGGTGACAGCAAGAGACAATTCTCTCTCGAGGCCGGCGCTCTCTCCTCCTCCTTCCCGCGTGCAGGCTATTAGTTTTCCAGTATTATCACCATTAATCATAATGGGGTCGCAGGCGCCCCACGCGCGCCAGGCACACGTCCCAGGACCCGCGCCCTCTGGTTTGCTCCCGGGGCTGCCCAGGTCCTGCCGGGTCTTCTCTCCGTGCCCCGGAGCGCTGTCGCCGCGCCGGCCCTCGGGGGTCTGCCAGTCCCGGGGTCTGTGGCCCGTCACGTCTGCAGCCCGGCTCCTGGCCTGAAAACCGAGAAGCTCGCCGGCTGCGCGCGGGTTTTCCAAGCGGGCCGGGGCGGGAGGAGGGGCCGGGCGGCGCGGAGGGAAGACCTCGCTCGCATTGTGATCCGCTGACGCGCCGGCGTGGGGGCGGGGGCGGCCCCGGCGCGCTCTCCGAGCGTTGGCCGCCCGCCCAGCTGGGAATAACTCTCTCCGCATAATTCGCGTGTTTACCAGGCATGAAAATTCTTGCTTTCGGCTCCCCCCTTCTTCCCCGAGCCCCCTCCTCTTCCCTCCTCCCACCTCCTCCGCCCCTCGCAAGTGAAACTCGGTCTAAAAAAATATTGGCCCGGGGCGCAAGAAGTCTTGCATAAATTCAAAAGTGATGAATGGCTGATTTTAACGTTATTTGGGTATTTGTCAGAACTTAACAAATATACATGGGGACGGCGGTTCATAAACTTAAACATCTCAATATCCCCTTTCTTCTGGAAATGAATTACGTTTGTTTGCCCGGCTTGGAGTCTTAAGGTAGCCGACATTAGGAATATGTTAAAAGCCATCATCCATCGAGTATGTCTCCCAGGCGCCAGGAAGATTAAATGCAAGAATCATAAGATGGAGGTCTTTAACTTTTAATCCTTTTACAATGAAGCCTCAGATAGTCGCGGGGGCAGGGTGCCCTCTCCGGGGGGAATAATGCCGTTATTCCTCGGCTCGCAGTTAATGAATACCCTAGCGTCTGTCCCACGGCGGACGGCGAGCGCGGGGAGGGGCCCGGCTCCGGGGCAGCTATTGAGACGCGGAGCCGCCGGGGCTGCGCCGGGGGGAAGAAAGCGCCGGGCCGCGGGGCCGAGCGGGCGGGCGGGCGGGCGGGGCGCGGGACGCGCTGGGCACCCGGCGCAGGTTTGGAATAATTAGCCGAGATTCCCCGGGACCCGGGACTTGGTGGCGGGGAGGGAGGGGGGCGGTGGAGCGAGGAGGTGGCGAGGGAGCAAAGGAGAGCGACTTTGGAGTCCAAGATAAATAAAAGGAGCAGGAGCGTGTCAGGAAGCCGGCCCACGTGGAGCTGCGCGCAGGGGCGCCCCCGCGGGGAGTCGGGCGGAGGGACGCGCGCGAGGCCAGCGCGGGTCCCAGAAGGTGGCTTGGGAAGGGGCGGGATGATGCTTGCAAGGCACCCGAAGGGGTCGCACAAAGCTCCGGGTCCCGATTCTGAATTCCCTGCCTGGCCACCCACCACCAAGTGCTGTAGGTGCCCGGAGAAGGGACCGGGGGGGGGGCGGCGCGGTGATCGGAGGGGGAGCGTGCCCCTTTCCCAAGGTGGCCATTTGTATGCAAATCCAGACCCCTTCGAAACCTTGAACCTCAGTGCCGTCCCGAGGATGGGGGAGGCCGAGGCGAGCGTCGCATCTCCCAGGTATCCCTCGAAGCTCGGGCCAGGGGCCTGGAACTCCAGGGCTTGATCTACAACATCCCCGAGGCTATCTGCGGTAAATTCCCAGGGATCGCCTCTGTTCTCACCGCCGTAGCTTCCGGGAGTGCAAAGGGTTAACAGGGGCTGGATCCAGAGGTGGGGGGTGCAGGGTGGGAGGGGTGGCGGGGCCTGGGTGGGCTCGCTCTCATCTCCCTCCCCCCCATTCCTAGGGGGTCAAGTTTCAGCGGCACTCCGCCCCCAGGGTAGGTGTGAAAGACACGTGTCCCCATTGTGAAGGGCCTGTCAGGCAGGACAAAGCAGCCGCCCACCATCCCCCCTCCCTTCGGCCCAGCCTGGGGTCACCTCCAGGGGGCCGGCTTGGTGTCGAGGTCACTATAGGCCCGAGCCTCGGTGACTTAGGGGGAAAACGCTGGGAGACTGAGCGGAGGCCACGTGATGAGTAAAAGAGGGGCTTCAGAAAAACGCACCCCCTGCCCTCCCTCGCCCCACAGGAGGGGAGTTCGGGGTGATGAGTCCCCCTTCCCAATGGGCGCAGTGGGCGCGGCCTCTGTGCCCGCCCCTCCCGCGCCCCCCCCATCAATCACCAACACAGAAACGCGGTGTCGCGCAGTCGGTTTTAGTGGTTTTCTTTAATCCTGGTCTGCACTTCTTTCTCATTTACTACACGGGATATTATAAAGAATAAATAGCAGATACTCTTAATTTACAATGATTAGTCATTCCATTTGTTCTCTATATTTACAATAGCTGTAAAATAACATTGAACTCTATAGCTTCTTCGAGGTCCAAGGAAAAATCAAAACGCTTTCCAAAGAATGGAAAATAGCTTTTAAAAAGTCCTTCTACAAAAGTTCTCCCTCTCTTTGTACTTTAAGAAAAAAATAACTTTCCCCCCTGCTTCGCCATGCGAAGGGCACTGGAATATAAATAGCAGGTTAACATTATTAGCAACAACCAGAATAAGTCTCTCTTTTCTCTGTTCTTTTTTTTTTTAACTTTTGCTTAATTTTTTTTTTAAAATACAGTAGAAGCCGGTAACTTTTAACGTATAATACTGACCTTTTAATAAGTAAATTAAAACTGGGACCGTATATACACACACATATACATTCCTACACAGTTAAACAGTGCATTACATCAACCAGAAAGCTAGGTCTCTGTAGCCAGAAAAAAAAAAAAAAAGTTCATTGAAAACCCTCGGTGGAGGGTGGTGGGTCTGGTTGGAGGCGTTGTGGGGGGCGGCGGTAGGGATCCGTCAAGAGTCTGGGCGCGGGCAAAGCCCTCAAGTTCTAGCACGAGCACTTGCACTCGGAAATGATGGGGTACTGGATGGGAATCCAGCCGCAGCGCTGGCCCCCGCGCCGCTGACAGCGCCACCGCAGCACGGTGAGGTGCACCGACTTGGATGGTTTGCAGAGCATGCCCTCGGGGACGGAGCACGAGCGCTTGCTGAAGCAGCTGCCCACCTTCACGTAGCGCGGCCAGAAGCGGCTGCCCAGGTCGTTCCACGCGTACAGCACGGGGCAGAAGGTCTGCGACCAGAGCCACATCTGTAACTTCCTCCGCAGCTTCTTGCTCAGCCGCTGCTTCTTGCCCTGGGCCAAGCCCTCGGAGAACTCCAGCCCTTTGATCTCGCTCGGCATGGCCCCCGACGGCCGCTGCCGCAGCAGCTGGTCCAGCTCTGCCAGGTCCTCGGCGCCCCCGGCTGCGCCTCCGCCCCCGCCGGGCCGGTCCTCCGGGGGTGAGGTGGCCATGAAGCCCGGGTCGTAGTGGCCCCCGAGCAGCGAGCGAAGCAGCGTCTCGTTCAGATCCTTCTCCTTGGGGTCAAAGATAGGGTCCGGGTGCTCGATGAGGTCCACCAGAGGCAGGTTGTCGCTGGGGGCCGGGCGGATGTGCAGGTAGTGTTGGCCGCCGGCCGGCGCGGCGCGCAGCCCCAGGACCACCACCAGGGCGTAGAGGGTGACCCCCAGGCCGGGGCCGCGCTCCATGCCTCCGGCGCGCGCCCGGGGCTGCCGCTGCGTCCCGCGTCCCTCCGGAGGCGGCTCAGCCGAAGCGGGGCAGGCGCAGGGCCGGCCGCATGAGCCGTGGGGAGAAGCCCTTCGCGCGGCGCCGGCTCCCACCGGGGCGGAACGCAGGCGCCCGAGAGAGTTGGCTGCGACTCCTCGTCCGGGTCTACGCGGGAAGGCGGCTGCGGCGCCGCATCCGAAATCCCTCCAGGGCGACCGCGGGGCGCTGGGGGCGCCGGCTGCTCGCTGCTTTCCCGGGCGGGCGGCGGCGCAGGGCGCGGGGCCGAGCCGCTCTGCGCCCTCCTCCTCCGCCGCCGTCGCCTTCTCAGAGCGCGGCGCCTGGTCCTGCGGCTCCGCGCGGCGCGGCCCGAGCTGCTCCGGATCTGCCTCTCCCCGCGCCTCTCGGGGCTCCGCGGCCGGCGCTGCCCGGCGGACTCCAGCAGCGGCGGCGGCGGCGTCCGCGCACGTTGGCACCGGTTTGTCTGTCTCGCAGGGTCCAAGCCTTTAAATTTCCTGCACTTTCAGCTCCATCACCATGGAAACCACTGACTCTCTCGGCGTTGCCCCCTCCCCCTCCTTCCCCCCAAACAACAACCCCACCCCCCACTTCTCCACCCCCGAGCGGCCGGGGCTGCACAGGCTCAGGGGAAGCCGCCTGCACTCGCGGCGGCGACGGCGGCTGCCTCGGCAGCGCCCAGGGCTGCGCCCGCCGGACCCAGATGCCCCGGGAGGCCGACAGCCCGGCTGCTCGCCGGGGCTCCCAGGCGGCGGCGGCGGCGGCGGCGACGGCGGCAGCGGTGGCGCTTGGCAGGTCTCCGCGCAATTTTCTCTCTCCCCTACCCCCCACCCCCTTCTCCTCCTCCTGCAAAATGCACCGCCCCCCTCCTTTCTCCTGGAGCAATGCGACTGGGGCTCTAGGCGCCCCGCCAGGGCCCGTCCCAGGGAAAGCTCGCGGCGGCGCTGGAGCCGGGAGCCGGGCTGGAGAGTGTAGGGCCTGAGTCGCAGGCGGCCGAGGTGGGCTGTGGGGCGAATCTCCGTCGCCTGGTGCTTTGCACGGGGAAGGGCGGGGCGGGGAGCTGCCGGGGGCTCGCTTTTCAGCGCAGTTGGAAGCAAGAAATTTCCCCGTGTGTATGGAGCATTTTCCCCGGGTGCGTCTCGTCTTCCTCTCTCCCGAGCTGGTCTAGGTCCCCTCCCCCCAACACGCACACGCACGCACACACACACACACACACACACACACACAACGTCCCCACCCCCCACTATGCGCGCACACGCGCGCACACACACACACACACACACACACACACACACACATCCCCACCCCCCACTATGCACCAAGGGAGTCCAAGAGCCGCAGCGTTGCGCAGCGTGATGTAATTCCTAGGAAGCACTCCTGCCTGATTGCCCTCCGGGGCCACGAGAGGGGTCCGCTCTTCACACTCTTCCTCCTCCTTGGCCCAGACCTGCACCCTAAATGGCCAAGACGCCGGGGCGCGTCTGGCTGGCTCGCGGCTCCCCTGGCTCGCCCTGCTTCGCGCGGCCGCCTCTCGGCTCCCTGGGAGCGGCGCGCCCTCTGCTGGCCATGTGCAAGCTCTGCTCCTGGAGTTGGCGGCCGGGGGGCGACCCAGCGAGGTGGATTTGTGGACTACCCTCACCGCCCACCTTAGCTTTTACTCTACTGTCGGTGCAGTGTGAGTCTGTGTGTGCCGAAGGTACGCCTGGTTTCCGATGTTTTCTCGAAGCTCTCCAGGTGTAAACAAACTTCCTGGGGTTCCTCTCTAAGTCCCTAACATTTCAAAATAAAACGAGCTGCAGCTTCTGCCTCCGTGGGCAGTGGGGGGAAGAGAACGTGAAGGATGAGTTGTCAGTCGGAGACTGAGTCCTGGCTGCGGCCCACCCCGACTTACTAACTGTGCTGACCATGGGCAAGTCACTTGTGTGCACTTTAAACGTCTCTGGACCAGGCATAGAACATTTCCTTACTGACTAGAGCTTTCTTGCCTTCTAAATACACCTGCAAGATACTTTCTCTTTCAGAAGCAGCTTCCCGGTTGGTAGGAGCTGGGCCCTGCCGCGGCACCTGCAGTTTATTTTCCTCTGAGCGAAGAGCCGAATCCAAGCTTCAGACTCCGAACTCACTTTCCTTTGTGGTGCATGTCGTCACTGAAATCCAGAAAGAGCTGGAGAAGAGACTTCGGGGGTTCACTAGCATTCCAGCGATCCCACTTGGGAGATCCCAGGGTGACAGCCTGGGGCACCTGCTTCCTTTCCCCAGAGATCTGGCTCTCCCTTTCAGGCTCCCGAACACCCGATTGTCCCTCTGAGGAGGAAAACAGTTACCTCCTCTTTCAAATTTAGCCAGTTAGTGGACTTCCCCAAAGGAGACCTTGGTTTGATGAATACCGAAGATCCGCCCACTGGTTCCCAAACTCGAGAAGTAGGCTCTTCAAACATATTTCTTTTTGATGTGCTTTATGGGAGCTATTTGTTGGCGCACGATAATTAAATGTTCCAGAGCAATTTTGTCCCTGCTGTGAATTAACTAAGAAAATAGTTTTTCAGTGAAGACCTTAAAAGCTAAATTCTAGCTCCTTCTGAGACAATAGGTTCTAGTCAGCGACACTTTATTGTACCATTTCCTGTTCCATCACTTATTTTTGCTTAAAAGCTAACCCAGAGCCTTTACTTCTTTATTTAGATTGGGTAGATTTGACTGAACAGCACAAAAAGGGGATGAAAACCAAACTATGTTTAAGAATGGATTCGAGGACCTGCTAGTGGATGGTCTGCAGGGTGAAGCTGAGGTGGGAGGAAAGAGACAGACAGGCAGACTAGAGAGAGCGCCCCCCCCCCACCAAGACTTTTGCAGTCCAGGGAGGGAAAGATGAGAAGCATAGAAAGAAATTAAAAGAAGGTAGTAAAACTCAAAAGTTCCTATAAACTATATGTTGAAGTTTGTCTGAAATTTCATAATTCATAATGATGAATCTCATAAGTCAAAACAATTATAATGTGAGCTGCAGTTATCTCAAAGCACACCTACCCCTTTCCACTGTGCGGTCCTGAAACATCACAGCTTCTACTTCTGCATCACTTAAGAACCTAGTAAATCTGGGGTGCTGAGCTTCAGCGGAGTACAGTGAAGAAAGACGGCAGTCAGAAAAACGGGACCACAGGAGACCAGGGGTGACCGGGGGTCCCTAAAAGATCTGGGGACTTGGCGGAGTGGAAGGTGAAATGCTGCACACGGAGAGGAAGCTCAGAGGACTCCTTGCGGGATCCTGGCCCTGCTGTACCCACCGGCTGTGTTCCCCTCTGGTTCTCACTGTCAGAGCTGTGGCGTGGAAAGGAGACAGAGGATGTCTAGTCGGGCATGTCTGGTGGCCAAGTGTACACCAAGGAAGTGCCTTCAGACACATGTGAGCTTCTCAGAGGGCCCGGCTGCCCTCAGTATGCCAACCGTTTTAGATCTGAGCTGAGAGGGTAGGGACGGCGGGGCAGCTGCTGAGATTACCCCTTCTGCTCGGTCTGCACATGCAGCTGAGCTGTTCCTTCTGGAGGACCAAGATTTCTGAGGACTCAATAAGCATCCGATTTCAGTGATTCTGTGGCACTTTACTTTTTGAGCTTGGTAAGCAGGACAAAGAGAGCTGCATTTTTTCTAAAGGAAGGTAATGGGCAGGAGATGGGGCAGGGGAGGGGCGATTGTGAGGTTGGCCTCGGGGCAGGGAGGGGTGGTTGTGATTTGGCCTCTCGCCTGAAGACTCGGGCTTTGGAATCCGTGCTGGAAGTCTAGCAGACAGTGACCGTGTGGGCTTGTCTTAGCTGTCCCCACCACAGGGATATGTCCCTAAAAAATACTCTAGACAGCTGAAGCAGTCTTTCAGCTCTTCGGGCAACTCCAGGGCCAGGCAACAGGAGTCTGCTTGTCTTCTGTGCATCTTTCTTGTTTCCATTATGATTCGAACAATAATTCAGCGATCTTCTGATTCTTTGTCCCTAAAAAGTAGGTGGAGTGGGTGATGGGCAGAGGGCACGGGCTTAATGTCGGAAAACCTGTGACCTATCACTTGTGTGGCCCTTATCCTCGACACCGAGGGATCAAGGGACCTTGAGACACCATACAGGCATGACTATGAACATCACCACCTTTGACATTCAGCACCATCCCGGGCGAATGAAACCATCTCGACTCATTTCTTCACTGTCTCTTGGGTCGCGTGAGTGCCGCATCTGACGGGGCTCAAACTAACTTAGAGGGAGGAGGCAAGAGTTCGCTGTGAGACTTGTCCTTTCCTCTCCTGACTGTCAGAAAAAGCTGAGGGTCCGGGCAGGGAGCTGAGGGGGTCTCCTGGCCAGGACAAGCCTCCTGGCAAGGGGGGCACCCAGCTGGGCTTCACACTGTTGGGATCACCTGTGTGTCCCATGTGTGATGCGAGTGCGCTTGGAGAGAAAGCGGGGAGAGGAAGGAAAGGTCCCCAGAACGTGGTCTAGGTGGGAAAAAGGGTAAACAAATTCAAAATGTACTTCTCAAAGTAGCCACAAAGTTTAACCTGAAGGGAAGAAAGGAGCTCACCGGCTCGGTGCAGCCCCATAGGCCCTTCCTTTCCTCCATCAGCCCCGGGCCCACGGCCTCCCCTCCCCATCCGGCTCCGCACCGGAGAAGGGGAGCCGTCTCTGGAGCCTGGTGGCTCATTCATCTCCTGATAAACTGTTTATCTGAGTTTTAACGAGGGCGCCTCTCTCCAGCCCTGGAGACAGAAGCCTCAGCGTGTTTAGCCTGCCCTGATGTGGGGGGCCCTGGGGGTGGGTGGTGGCGACGCCGGCAGGCACGTCTTCTAGCCTTTCCTCCTGCCCCGGGCTCTGCCCTGGGCTCTCCTGGGTGGGTGGGCCGGGCCTTTCTTCCCTCTGGCTGATGTCTGGGTCTAGGGTGGGCTGAAGATTTTCCTGTAAAAAGGAAATTCTTCTGTAGTCCCTCTCTCTCCAGCCACGGCCATACACACACACACACACACACACACACACACACACACACACACACACACACACTCACCAACATGCACAACTTGTTCTGAGTTACAGACTCTTAGCATATGTGACCCAGTATTGGAGAAGGAAAAGGAAAGGAATACCACGGACACTGCGTTACTAGCGCCGGAAAGGATTCCACAAAATGACGGAGGGGATGCTCTCTGAAGAGACATCAGTCACCAAAAGAAAGTTGAACTCCGGGTGCTCCAGGACGTGGCTCTGCTGGCCTGCGTGGATTCCCACAGGTGGTGCTTGTGTAGATACTGATGCCTTTGACGTGCAAAGAGTAAGTGCAAACACACGAGTGTGCCCGGCACAGGCATACATGTGTGTACAAACCACAACACTCCGGAGGCACCTTCCCAAACACACACACACACACACACACACACACACACACACACACACACACGTGCATGCCTCCCCCCAGGCCAGAAAGTGCAGGGAAGCAGTTCCCTCAGGCTGCCTGTCTCTTGCACACACACATACACACACACACACACACACACTCTCTCTCTCTCTCTCTCTCTCTCCAGTGCCCACCTCACCCTGGGGCCCCAGTCCTGTGCTCTCTCTTCTGCTGCCTCCTTCATCTGACTGTTTATGGAAATATTAAGGTCGAGATGACCCAGCCGCAGGAGCTTAGTGGGAAGTGATGCCCATCTTACGGTGTAGGGTGATTTACAGGCCCCAGCCTCGGAAGCCACCTACCCCAACATTTCCACCTCTTTAGTTTTTTCTCTAGCTTGTCCTTCTGTTTTTTCACTGTCCAAGTTACAGTGTGGCCTGGGGTATGGACCCATGGCCCCTTCTTGTCATCTGTCAATCTCTTCTTCAGCCGCCCATTCACCAGGCCTGAAACTTGACTAGACATTGCTTAGGAAGGAATCAGACAGAGTCCCTTCCCTTGATGAGCTCAAAGACTCCTGTTAAAAGAAAGGATTATGGATTTTTTTAAATTTCCAGTACCAGGGATTGAACTCAGAACCTCAGAGCTGCGAGGCAGGTGTGACACCATTGAGCTGAATTCTCAGCCACCAGGGAATGATTATAATCCAGATGTCAAGCGCCACACTGCAGCATGGAAGTGCTGGCACAGGACATTCAGAGGAGCTCTCGCAAGCTGTCTATGTACAAGTCGGAAGTCACAAACCAAAGTGGTGGCAGGGGCCCCTGTCTGGATGACACCTTAAACAGTAGGGAGACGGCAGTCCTGGAGGGAGACTGATGGTGCTGAATGGGACTGTGGGCCTGGAAGGAGCCATCGGAGGAGCTGAGGCCGCTGCAAGTCTGCTGGAGTTAGGCTGGAGTTTAAAAATACTCCAGGGAGACCTTGGAAGCTCCATTAGCATAGTGATTACAAGTTCTCAATCTTCCATGGTTATCCTTTATTAAAAAGCAAGCTGGTTGTGTGACAGAGCATGCCTATAAGCCCAGCATGCTGAGACACTAAGCAGGAGGATCTCAGATTGGAGTCCATGCTAGGTGATTTAGAGACTTCCCGAGATTCTGTTTCAAAAATAAGAAATAAATAATGGGATGTAGTTCAATGCAAAGGTCCTGGGTTCAATCTCCAGTACTCCGCAGAACAAAACCAAAAACCTAGCAAAACTTGATTCTGAGTTCAATTACATTAAAACTGATATCTTGGTTTTTTAGTCTCTGTGTAAGGATTATTTTGTGTTTTGTGTGCAAGGGAAGATTTCCTAAAGAGTCTTAAAAAGTTGTTTATAAATTGTTCATCACCATGAGTATCCTTAAAGAATGGGACTAGCATGTGTCTGAAATGAAACAATCTCGCTAAGAGAACAACTGCTACTTTGACATTTAGGGAGAGAAGGCAAACTGGGATTCAGATCAGGAGATTTAGAAGAATTTAACTGACCCCAGAGAAACAATCAGTCGTTAGTCAACTGCAAATGTTTTCTTAAGTTCTGAATGTTCAAAATTCAAAGCCGATGGGCTTCCTTTTCAGTGTGACTCAGTGGCTCGAGGCTCAGGACTGTGGTGACGGGGAAGGGCACTGACGAGGCTTTGTGTGCAGGTGCGTGCGTCTGTGCCTGTATGTATGAGTATGTGACAGACACTGTCATGACACCTTAATCTCCTGTCTCAGATTTGTACAGAGAAATAGTTTTGCTTTCAAAATAAAACGATATCCATGTCAAAACTCACTACAAATGCTGAGAACAACAACAACAAAAAATCACCAAAGTAAATATGCCCTAAACCAATGTCACGTTTGATCAAAACTCTACAGTCTGAAATGAGTTCAGGGTAGAGGTTGGGCCCTTGAAGTGTAGAGTTTGCAGGACATGATCCTTAAACAAGTACGAGAGGATCTGAACACTCCCGGTTGAGTTTCCAGAAACCAGAATACAGGGTTAACATGGGCTATGAATTTACCACCTGCCTCCCTGACAGGAGGGTGTGGAAATGTCACAGGAGCTTCTGGAGTAGGGAAAACCATCTCTCCATTTGATACATAGAGAAATCGAGGCCTTCAGAGGTGAAGGAGCTACCAAGGTCACATTTGGGGACTCCACAGTCTTCTGAGGAGGGCTGGGAGACTTTTTAGCTCAGAGCTATGAACCCCAGGAAGCTTCCTCATGCATTCCTGGCTTAGCACCTGCAGGTTGCAGGCCAGGGAGGTTTCCTGTGGGCAGGGCTTTTGGGCAGCCTGAGCTAGTAGATAGCAGAAGGCTCCAGTCTCCCCAGGCGGGTCCCCACCTCCCGTAATGCAGCGTGACAGTAGTGGAGTCAGGCTTTTGATCAAGTGTCTCTTTAGCACTCTTAAGACAAACAATGTCTCTGGAACTTCCAACTGTTTTTATTTTTCTTATATCTAAAGTTTCACCTTTGTTTTTTTTTTTTTTTTTTTTAGCTTTATTTAAAAATGCTCTCAATTAAGGAAAAAAAATGTTTCCACTTCTTTGCCTATAGAAAATGAAAGGGCAGCTTTGAAGTTGTGTGAATAATTCCTTTGAATTTCCAAAAGGGCTTCCAAGTCCATCAAGCATCCACCCAGCTACTATAAAACATTTGCAATCTGTGGCGTTGTCAGGTAAGAACATAAGTAATATTTTGTGGATAATTGCAAAAAAAGCAGTGGCTAGAACATAGCCAGTATGGTAAATGGGTATATACAGGTTACAATATAGGATCTTTCAAAAGAACGATTCATTATTGGTAAGATTTTTTTGAAAAAAATTTTAAACAAATTGGTAAATAATTTTATAAATAAAGTTATATAAATTCAAAACATTTTCTCCATTTATTTTACAAAGAATGCCTAGGGTCAGCAGAGAGATCAATGGTCAGGCCTCTTTGTCCTCGGCCTACAAAATGAATCCAGTACACTACAATTTCTGACAAATGTCTCTTTTCTCACACAAAGGCTTAACCATGTTAACTAGTTAATGTAAAGCTTGATTAAACTCTCAGAGATAATCCCTAAAATGCTGCGAGAAGGCCCTTGAAGTGCCTGGAGGTGGCCGGGAGGGGCGGGGCGGGGCGGGAAACGGGCAAAGCTCAGGCTCCAACCTCCTCTGGTCTCTGCATTGTCTCAGAAGTGAATTACTGCACCCGTTCACCAGAGCACACGGGCAAAATGTAAAGCAGCCTCCCCCATCTCCTCTGAGACTGAGTCACTTCGGATGAGCCTTTAAAACGTAGTGAGAGGCATCGTAACGATCCTAACGATCATGCCACAGGAGTAAGAAAATCCGGGCAGATCGCATTTTATAGAACTCTGCTTTTCTTATACACCTTGGCCCAGAAGAAGAGGCAGTTATGTTTTAGACTAAATGTTTATGGTTTAGCCTTCTTCAGTGTTTACTTCTGGGCCAATCCTATTGTTCCATCTATGATTTAAATATGCTTTTTCCTAAATATTTTGACAGCAAAGCAAGTCCTGGGGCACTTCTTCTTTTCCGGGAGGGGGCTGCAGAGTCATGGTGATTAGTTATGAGGTGAGGATTTGGTGAGGTCTCCAGCTTGTCACTGGTAGTAGCATCTATTCTTCACTCCAGAGGTGTGGGATCCTAGGTGCAGTTGCTATCTCTCTGCAGGATTATTCTAAGTTTATACGAGGAGCAAGGCTTGCAGATAATAGAGGCCTCCTGAATATAGTGAGATGCCTTCTCATTTTTCTTAAAGTCTTAGTATTTTTGAAGGAGCAACATGTGACAACAAATTGGTTTCTAGAAAAGGAATGATTTATGAGTGTTCAAAAACTCCTAAGGATTTCCTCAGCCACGCTCAAGATCGAGTTATGACATTTGATGACTTTTCTGACCACCGTCTATCTTTCCTGTCATCTCTTTCCCCTAGGTGCTGTTTGCCTTCTCTTGAGCTTGTCTAGCCCTCCTGGGCGGTCTGTACACATAGTCTGCACTGTGTTTTATAGATTCTGTCTACTCACTTTCTCCCTTTGCAATATTGTTCGCAACCTCTAGATCCTGCTTAAACATTACCTTTTGCTTAAACATTACCTCCTCCATTCTCGATCCCCTCTGGGCAGAATTAATTGTTTTCCTCCCTGAGTTCCTACGCCTTCCAGCTCTTTCTGGGTTACTCATCCATTACCAATCTGCACTGGAGGCTGTTGTCTGTCTTGACCTCCAGAGAGCGAGCTCTTTCTGGGAGTTCTTTTCCATGTTTCCGGTGCTTACCTTTGGGTTTGGTATAGAATAGACATCTCATGAATATATGAATTCCCGAACTTGTTCAGTTATTTTTAGTCACCACAATGGATGCTAGTGGTGGTGGTGAAAACTGTGCTCATTTCTTATTCTTGGAGCAAATCCAAACAGGAGTAGCTTACGCGTCTGATCTTTTCTTTTCTTTTTTTTTTTTTAGGTTTTTTGAGACAGGGTCTCGCTTTGTGGTTCAGGCTGGCCCTGAGCTCAGCCTCAAACTCACATCACAATCCTCCTGCCTCTGCCTCCCGAGTGCTGGGATTACAGGCGTGAGCCACCACGCCCGGCACTGTGGTATGTGGTACTGGTTGCTGCTGGCTGTGGGTCTCCACATCCAGTATTGTTATGTGGTTACCGGGGAATCGAACCCGGGTCCTTGCACTTGCAAGACAGACGCCAGAACCACTGAGCTAACTCCCCGGCCCGCATCTGATCTTTTCTTATAAATCAGATCCTTCATAGATACCTGGAAAATAAAAAGACCAATTTGGCCCAAATAGATGCTCAATTATTTTTACTACTACCCATCACTGACTTGGGTGCTCCGAACTGGTGACGGCCTGGTTGTTGTACACGCCCCCTTGGCAATCCGAACCCCTGCACATTAGCAGCTATGTCTTGAAGATGGCTGATTTTGGAGGCAGCAGCAAGGAGGGGTAAGGGAGGGGAAAGGGATGGTTTGTTCTCTCATGAGAAACTACAGCTTGGGGTGGGGGGATGAGTAGAGTAGTATTGAATGATCCCAGCTGATTCTGAGGAGGCAGTATCTCCTACCACCCGTCAGAATCAACTCAAACCATGTCTTGGGAAAGGAAGATGGGGCCAGTCCCCACCTTCCCTCCTGGAGACCCTACAGTGCTGTCCTTTCTGAAAATGTTTTTCCTCCTGTCTGTTCTCTTGCTCTCAGTCTCTCCTACTGGAGAGGTGGCTTTGGAAGGCTAAGGACACTAATCTCTGAAGACAGCTCTGCTTGGTGTCCAATTCCTCTTGTGTAGCCAAAGAGCCTTGTGTACCATCTGGCACTGCCAGCCCTCTTTGGGGAGGCCGGATCAATGGTGAGGTTCACTGTCAACACCAACTGCATGCTACTCTTTAAACACACTTTAGGTTCTCTACCCCGTCATTCCTCCATCACAATTGTCCGCATAACCAGGTCAAAGGTGCCCATTAGGATTTATTTTTCCCAGCCTGAATGACGCAGCCCCATGCAAGAGCATCTCAGGGCAGCAGCTTGCCGCTTGGTCTCTGCCCACCTGGCACAAAGGGCATTGCTTTGAAGAAGAAATTTATTAAGGTGTTGGATTACAGCTTCTGTGGCCAGGCTCGGGCCCAAGCCGAGTAGTACTTCTCCAAGTAGGGTGACTTGGCAGAGCAGTGCAGTTGTCTCCTTCTTATTTTCCTTCCCTTTCAGTTGTCCTCTGGGAAGAGAAAGGAGACTGGAGGGGTAGACTCACTGCCTGTGACCAATACATCCATTTTAATACAGGGTCGTTGGGGCCACTATTCTTATACTTCCTATCCTGGCATGATACTAAGAGGTGGGCAAGAATATCTGTGGGAACTTGAGTGCACAATAGCTGGGTGGAGGCAGCATCTTAACCAGAAAATAGATATCAGCCTCTTTCTTCTCTCCTTCCTCCCTTTCCCTGTTACTGTGTTCTTATTCCATGCCAAGTGCAGTGCATTATATCTGTCATCTCGTGGAGGCCCCATAGCTCAGTCTGTGAGTCAGGATGGCCAAACTCAGAGCAGGCACGTGATCTGACCAAGGTAACCCAAATAGGAAGTGCACAGCTGAGATTTATCTTTCTGTCTGGTTTCCACGCTGTGCTCTGCTCCCTCCCTCCCTCTCTCTTGCTCTTACTCTCTCTCTGTCTCTCTCCTCTTTTGAACGGGATTTTGTTATGGAGTTCAGGTTGACCTTGAACTCGCTATGGAGCCCAGGCTGATCTTGACTCACAGAGATCCTCCCAAGTGTTGGGACAGTGGTGCATACTACCATGCTGGGCAACGTGATCCCTGATTTTCATCTGGGATTCTGCTTTTGGCATTTCTCATACAATAACAATTGTGGAAAGTCGTGGAGGGGGCAGGGAAGGTCACAAAAATGATATCCAATATAAATTTAAGTTATTAGTGCATGCGCGTGTACTTGGTAAAGCTTACACACAGAATGGGTAGTGAGTTGGGGAAAGAGAGAGAAAGTGAAGGACTTGGTGGATACTAATGTACACTTACAACATATTCTCCAGTGAAAAGAAGAGAGAGATCAACACATAAAATAAATAAAAGCTTCAGTGTTCAAAACCACAATGATAGACCACTCAGGCCCACTGAATGGTCCTTCTATTTAAAACAAAAGGAAAATAAGAAGTACCAAATGCAAATCTGTGGAGAAACTGGAACACTTGTTGCTGTGGAAGTGTAAAATGTTGTAGGCATGACAGAAATCTGCATAATGGAAATATCATCTGAACTAGTTATCCTGCTTGAAGATGTCAAAGGAGTCAAAGCAGAGTTAAGCATGTATTTGTATTCCTTGGTTCATGGCATCATTAATTATAATAGCCAAAAGGTGGAAATGATCCTCTTGTTCTTTGACTGAAGAATAGCGAAACAACGTGTTGTAAAGAAGCAACAGGAATAGTATTTATCCTTAAAGAACTAGGAATACTGACACACGCTACAATGTGGATAACTCCTGAAGATTTTGTGCTAAGTGAAGTAGACCAACTACAAAAAAGACCAATGGTGAAGGGTTCCCCTTGCAAGTAACAGTTGGAGTAGTCAAATTCTGAGATGGACAGAATGGTGGTTTCCAGGGGCTGGAGGGAGAAGGGAATCGGGGTTAGTGTTTAGTGGGTACAGAGTTTCAGTTTGGGTTGATGAAAAGGGTCTGTGGATGGATGGCATGTGGTTGCACTACAATGCGAATGTGCTTACTGGCGCAGAAGTGCATTCACAGAGGGTTACAGTAGAGAATCTGTAGGTGACCTTTGACGTCCAGGGAGGTGTAGAAAAGCTCTGTAAACAGTCCCCCCCATGGCCTCCTTCCTGGCTTGGTCCCCATCAGGGAAGCAGACACAGTGAAGGGAGGAGCCCTTTCCCTTGAGACTCTGCCAGGCTGCAGGCTGCTGCCTCGGGCGGGCTCCCTGTGGGTGCGAATCACCCTCCCTCATTCCGACTGCTGTGCAGCACTTTCAGGCCATGCAGTGGGCACTTACAAACTCAGAGGAAGTTCATCTGGAAATAAAAGCGGCCCTTCAAGGGTCCTCAAGGATGGAGCGACTCCCTTTCTGGTAGTCTGTGAGGCCAGAGCCTGACTCCAGCCAGCCCCCTGGGCATAGTAACAGCCCTGTCAGCCAAGGCCGATCTGCCGAACCTCAGAATCCCAAATTAGCACCTGGCCCTTCGATAGGGCAACTCTGGTTTAAAATTGAAGTAAAGCCTTGACAGTCCTTCGGATTGAGGGGAGGCCTTGGGCGGGCTCTCATAGGATGCTCTTTCTTCACAGGAATGTGACGGTGTGTACAGTGCGGTGTTAGCAAATAGACAGGGCCTACAACTGCAATTAGGGCTTTTCAATGGAGGTGTTAGCCACATTCAAAGTCTGAACGGTCTCACCCATGACATTCATAATGGGATAAAAGTTCCATTCCGGGACTGACAACTTCAAATGGAATTTGGTGTAATCTTTGATTTATTTACAGGTTTGTGGGAGTGGGGGATGGGGAGTCTGAAAATCCCACTTCACCCTGCACTTTATCTGTCCCCCCCCAACCCCAACCTTCCAAGGATAAAAATGAAGGTTGGGATTACATTTGGAGGGAAGCAAGGCTATATTTAAATATGCTTTGGAAAGTGTGGCTCTGTGTCTGAGGCAGCCCAGGGTGACAGCCTCTTCCACTTTGGCCTGTGACATTCTGAAAGAGAGTCATATTGAGATCTTGTGTTAATTGGTTCCAATTTATCAGTTCCAATTTCTCCCAAACCAGAACTAGGCTGAAGGCTCCATACTTTGACAGGGAAGCAATGCCCTGGGTTTTAGTGCAGGAGCCTAAGACAGACCCATGCTTTAACACTCTAAGCTGGATTTTCACTGCTGCCAATGGCTGCTGGATTAATTCTCTAATGCCTCTTCTTTTTAACTTTAAAGCCACCCCAGTCATTATTCCCCCAACTGCTTCGTGGTAGATCTTTTGGTAACCGCAGTTCATCTTATTTACCAAAAACAGTGGCCTTTTGCAAAGTGAAGTAAGACAGGGGAACGAAGGTGGGGTGCGGTTGGGCAGCAGAGATTTATTTGTAATTACAGTAGGATTGATTCTTGCTCCCATCCCTCTGTTCTGCCCATTCACAGGCTCAGGCCAGGGCTGGCGCCAAGATCTCCAAGTTGCCCTGTGTTTATGTCATTGAGACGAGGACAATATTTCAGTGAGGAGCCAAACCACAGGGATCCACTCTATAAAACCCTCACTAAAAATAGATGCTCCAACCCCTGCCCAGCCCCCCTCCTCGCCTCTGCGACTCCCCACGCCTGCCCCCAGAGCCAGCAGCACCCAGCTTCAATTCTCAGGGAGACAACCGTGCCAAATCAGCCGAATCCGCAGCTCTGGGGGCCCGGCAAGCGCTTTTCTTCCTGAGGAGTTTTACCCCAGAATAAAAGGCGTCAATTAGCAGCCGTTAGATCTGACAGGGCAATTAAAGCTAAATTGCAAGAGAGGGAAAGGTAGAAAAAGCAGGAAGGAAAAGAAGGGTTGGGGGAGAGAGAAGAAGACCCGGAGCGAGAGGGAGAGGGAGAGAGAAAGATTTCAAGTGATTTTGGTGACAGCTGCATTTCTGAGGAAGCACAGCCTCTACAGCGAGCTGTTCGCATCTGTTTTCCTCTGTGAAGTGATATTTTCAGTGAATGCTGACTGTCCCAGTTTGTTGCACTTTTCATGGAGATCTGAGCTGCTTGGGCAGCCATGACAATCAGCTCCGAATGGTTTGGGGGTTCCCAGAGTGTTCCTAGGGCACAGAGTGAGCAAGTTCTCATACTGCTTTGCACAACATATGGCATTATGCTCTTCTTCCCAGTTGGGGACCCAAGTCAGGTGATGAGACTATTGAGAAAGAAAGTCTTTTCTTGGTTAACTCTAGAAGGACTTTTTAATAAAACAAGCTGATAGGTTTGGGACCTGGGAGGGCTTGGGACGATTTTATACAGACTGGGAGGTAACAAGAACATTTTTTTTTTTTTTGAGACAGGGTCTCACTTTGTAGTTCACAGGCTGGCCCTGAACTCAGCCTCAGACTCACATCACAGCAGTCCTCCTGCCTCTGCCTCTCGAGTGCTGGGATTACAGGCGTGAGCCACCACGCCCGGCACTGTGGTATGTGGGGCCCTTGTGCTTGCAAGACGGGCGCTGGAACCACTGAGCTAAATCCCTGGCCCCAACAAGAACTGTTTTTGATTTTGGATTCATTGTTGTAACACACCAATTCAGGAAAATGGACTCTAAGGTACGGAGCACTCACGGGTGTGTGAGAGAGAGACAGAACACCACGGGGAGTGGGTGAGCAGTGGAGGAAGCCAGAGCTTCCTTCTCCCCTGCAGCATCCCACTCCCCCTGGTCCTTACCCTACTTCCACCCAGGCAGGAGGTGGGAGCTGTGGGTGCTTGGAGGGTGGCCTGAGGCCAGCTTGGCTTTGCTGGACCTCACTTCCAGCCTCTCATCCTGTCCTTTTATCTCTCTCTTTGCTCATTAAGGAATCTCGTTTCTGCATCACCCGTCTCCCCCTGCTCCCGGTGTTGTGGGTAGGGGCTCTTGTGCGCTTAATTTAAGGTAGCACTTTTACTGTACTTGTGATTTAAGGGGAAACTGAGGCTGAGAGATTCAATGACTTGCTCAAGCCTAGCTAGTTGGTATGTGGTGGAGCTAGGCTTGAAACCAGACCTGGACCTAAAGACTGTGGTCTTAATCCTTACAGTACACTCCTGTGGTCCAGGGCCCACATGAATCTTCAGGAAAAACTTATTAGCTGAGGATCAGCATTTACTGATCTGAGACTAAGCTTCAAAGTGTCCCGAAAAGAGAAACTTTCCAGCCTGGAGATACACTCACGTTCCAAGGACAAAGTTCAATATGTTTAGAGTCAACTCTTCTGAGCCGCAGAATCTCGAGGGCAACATGGAGTGGAGGGTTCTCAGGCTGTAGTTTAGAGATCCTGGATGTCTGAGAACCTGTTCTTAAGAGCATAATGAGATTAGGTATTGCAGACAGTCTGGCTCAACCGCTGCCAATTGGACAGCTCAGCAAGGTGAGAGGACAAAGGCCACCTCGTTAGGGCAGGTGGGTGAGGACAAGGACTCCGCCTCTGCCCAGCTTGGCTTCTGCTTATAGGTAGTATTTGTTGATGCTGAATTTATAAGTCCACCATCGCTTCTCGGCCTTTTGGCTAAGATCAAGTGAATTTATAAGTCCACACCAATTGGTTGACACTTGGTACAGGCAGGGATTGATTCTCGGGGTTTCCGTAGACATCCGACAAGTGCGTGTGTAAAAGCGATACAGGTGTGGGGACAGGTCGGTAAACACTTGA
>PVIR01023813.1:0-26641 GCA_004026965.1 Petromus typicus
CAAGTGTCCATCAACTGGAGACTGGATAAAAAAGCTGTGGTTCTTCTACAGAATGGAGTACTACTCTGCCATAAAAAATGATAAGTTTGAATCATTTTTACTTAAATGGACATATCTTGAGGATATCCTCATAAGTGAAATAAATAGGTCACAGATAGATACATATCGTATCTTTTCTCTGGTATGAGAAAATGAAGATATAAATGAGTCCTAGCATTGTATGTTATATATTGTGAAATAGAAAATGCTCAATGTAAAATAAGGTGAAAGGGGACATTGTTGAGATTGTAACAAAAAAGTAAGGAAACAAATTTTATATATATGGGGGAGTGGTAGGGTGGGTGGGGTATGGGAAAAAATGAGAATTAAGTTGTGTCTTATACTGGTACAAATCCCCATTATGGAGTGCAATCATGATGTGTATATTTAATGTACCAATAAAGATAATTAAAAAAAAAAGAAGTACTTACTGTGTGACAGTCTCCTAGGTGTGATAAGCATATACTGTTTCATTCTCCACAGCAAAGTGTGTTGGGAACTATTATCATTACATGTTACAGACAAGAAATCAAGGCATGGGGAGAAGATAGTGTCATAAAGTAACTTCCTCAAGATCTCACGTGGAAAAGGGATGGGATCCCACCATAAATTGTTTTTGATTTAGTGTCCTGATTTAGTGTTCACAGACCTAACCTCTATTTTATATGGCCTCTCTTAATAGAAGAGGATCTTGAAAAGTTTAGCAAATAAGGATATCATGCCTACTTTTATTTCACTTTTTTCCTACATTAAGAATCATGTGATTAGGGCTGGGGATTTAGCTCAATGGTTCCAGCGCCTGTCTTGCAAGCACAAGGGCCCAGGTTCGATCCCCGGTAACCACATACCATCCTGGATGTGGAGACTCACGCCCAGGAGCAACCAGTACCACATACCACAGTGCCGGGCGTGGTGGCTCACGCCTGTAATCCCAGCACTCGGGAGGCAGAGGCAGGAGGATTGCTGTGATGTGAGTTTGAGGCTGAGCTCAGGGCCAGTCTGAACCACAAAGTGAGACCCTGTCTCAAAAAAAAAAAAAAAAAAAATCATGTGATTAGGTTATTAAAACTCATCTTCCCAGAACCTTATATAGACAGACTGAATCAAAATCCAGGTCAATGATTGTGATGCAAATACTCCAAGAAATACACTTAGAGCAACTCTCCCTAAACACTTCACCTTCTCTTTCTCTTTGTCTCCATCTAATATTCTCTATTTAGTTACTACCATGCATTTGGGGCTTAAATTTAGCCCCTAAGATATTCTTTAACAAGCAGAGTCTGGATATTAAAAACAATTTTTTTCATCCCGATAATCCTCTACCCATAAAGAGTATCTGTTAGTCTCAGCATTCAGTGATGGTCCCACAGCTGTCTCAGAAGAGGTTCTAACTGGGGAGCAGGACGCTGGATGATGTGAGGGATTTTCAAAGAGCCTTAAAGAAGCATCCACTTCCTCTTCCTTACGACAAGCAATCTCTTTAGGTGTCATATTCACAGGCCACTGAACTACAGGGTCACCTTCCCTTCAGCTCCCTGAGTCCTGGATATGCACTGGCAAAGATCTCTGCCTAATCTCCCCTCGGGGGTCCCCACAGTGGCCTCTTGTGATGTTTATTCCCAGTCACTGTTTCACTCACTGACAATTTATTCAGTGAAGGTGTACAGCTTAGTCGAAGTGCTGCCTTTGACAGACAGCTCCCAGGAGCCTCTGGAGTGAGGGTGAGAGGCACAAGAACTCCTAGGGCAGTCTGGGTGCCTGAGCCACCCAGCCACAGCTTCACTGTGTGATGAGAGCCAGAAGAATTGGGTTGGGATGGCATCCCCTGACAAGGGTGGAGTCTCTCCAAACCTTGTCCCCCTATAACCAGCTGAAGCAAGGATCCTTTCCCACGGAGGTTCTCTCCCATCCTGCCTCACATCTTCCAAAATAAATTCCAAAGATGCAGCCCGGGGGACCAGGGAGTTAGCTCAGTGGTTCCGGCGCCTGTCTTGCAAGCGCAAGGACCCGGGTTCAATCCCCAGTAACCACATAACAATACTGGGTGTGGAGACTCACCCCAGTGGCAACCAATACCACATACCAGTGCTGGGCGTGGTGGCTCATGCCTGTAATCCCAGCACTTGGGAGGCAGAGGTAGGAGGATTGCTGTGATGTGAGTTTGAGGCTGAGCTCAGGGCCAGCCTGAACCACAAAGCGAGACCCTGTCTCATAAAACCTTAAAAAAAAAAAATTCACTCACTTGTTCAATCGCACACAGAAAAAGAAGACTTGATTTAAATGCCAACAGCAATAAGGCCTTTACACTTGACTACTAAACACACTCGTCCCCTTGGGCATCATCAGCCTTGGGCTCTGTCCCATCAGCCACCTCACCGTCTCTGCAGTCACTGAGACACTCTCAAAACTCTTTTTTTAATTTACTGGGTTTGCTACTAGATATACCTTTGCCAGGCATAACGTAAAACAGTCACAGAGTCAAGAGATCAGACCTTTTTTGTGTGTGTCTGATATTTTTGTCCAAATCTTCTGTACTCCATCCAGTGCCTCCCAAAGCCGCTGTGATTTCATTCTTCCCGGGTAAACCAGGATATGCTGTCCCAGCTCTTACAACCATTGTCCATCTCCAACACACCCCAGTGCACGAAAGGAAGAAAAATACTTTTCTGACTGGCAGAATTCATCAAAATGAATTGGCAACACCTATCAGCCTGAAACAGCAGTTTTCAACTTGCCTGGTTACAAATCTTCCCGGGGACATTATCTCACAGGAAACAACACAGGATAAATTCTTAGCACAATATGATTCTTCCCCTCTCTGCCCCTCCTCCCCACTTCAAAAAGATTTAACATCTAATTCAGGTTTTGACGAGCTGCTTCATCTCTGCAGAAACACTGTTGCTCTCTGTCAAACCCCAGCGGCCTTGGACAGAACAAACTGAAGGAAGGGGCCGTGGACAATAGGCAGTGATAAATAAATACATTACCGCGCCTGTGACGGAGCACCGTGACCTCCAGCACAACTGTCAGGGTGCAGCTATTTTACAAAAGTCACCCTATCTTCCTGCCACTTTGGGTCTTAAAGTATGAAAAGCAAGAGAAAGTGCCCCAAGAAGGTAACCCCATTCCATCAGAATCTACAACAGCAAGGCCTGGTGCTCTAGTCAGAATTTCTCCCTGAATTTCCAAAACAAACCACAACACTGCCTGCATGATGAAGCCAGAGGGAAAGCTATACCTTGAAACTCTTCTCCGACTGAGGAAATGGGGGCTTTGAAAAATAGGATCAAAGGTGCAGCTCAGTGGTAGAGAATGTCTCACTCTCACAAGGCCCCCAGTTTGAGCTTCAGCACCATAAAACAAAATGGGCTGTGAGATATGACTTGCCAACACCACCTAGCAGTCAGTGATTGATCTGGGAAGTGAATATAAGTTTTGCTTAAAAATAATTTTCTGGGGGGCCAAGTATTTAGCTCAGTGATTCCGGCACCTGCCTTGCAGGTGCAAGGACCTGGGTATGATCCTTGGTAACCAGGTATCACAATGCTGGGTGTGGAGAGTCACACCCACCAGCAAACAGTACCATATACCACAGTGCCAGGCATGGTGGCTCACACCAGCAGAGGCAGAGGCAGGAGGATTGCTGTGAGTTCCAGGCTGAGCTCAGGGCCAGCCTGAAGCACAACTGTAACAAAAAAGTAAGGAAACAAATTTTATACATATGGGGGGGTGGTAGGGTGGGTGGGGCTATGGAAAAAATGAGAATTAAGTTGTGTCTTATACTGGTACAAATCCCCATTATGGAGTGCAATCATGATGTGTATATTTAATGTACCAATAAAGATAATTAAAAAAAATTAGAACCTATCTCAAATAATAGTAATAATAATTTTCTAGCTGGAGCTCAGTAGGCTTGTTTTACTTTAAAGGAAATTTCATTTTTATTAAAATATTGATTTATGAATTGATAACACATGCAAACTTGTTTGAATTTTATAGAAAAGTCAACATTTCTACGCCATTACTTGAGAACTAGAAGAGACTGTGGCTATCAATCCACCCCAGCTTGCAGACAGGTAAACTGAGAACTGTCTAATCATTTGTTCTTCCCAAGGTGCAGAGTTAATATCTAGCAGAATTGGGAAAAGCGAGGGTCCCGGACTGTCTGCCAAAGACTTTCATGCCATCGCTCCATGTTGCCTTCAACCAGGAGAAAATAAAACGCAAAGAACATGAGCTGTGGAACACTTTGGCAAACAAGAATTGCCCCAACCAGTCTGTGATAAACAGTGTTTCTAACGAAGAGCCAAGAAGGTCTGGGAAAGTATCCAAAAGAGAGTTTTGTCCATGGTTTTGACTGAGAACTCCACTTAACCTTACAGATGACACCATGCCTGGCACCCAGAAGACAATCCGTAAATATGTGAGATGTGGATGAATTGCCCTTCGTGCTCAGCAAGTGAACAGTGTGTGCAGTCCCTCAGAAGCCCGACTCCAGACCGTAATCTGACATTGAGCTTCATTTATCCTCTACAGAAGCCTACCGCTCTTTGCTTCCTTATTTCCTTTCCCTCTGTATTTCCACTTAAAGATTGGCCCAGAATGGCAGGAGCTATTTTGTTCATTCTTAAACCTACAGAAGCACCCAACACAAACCCTGGATGCTCAGTAAATGGATCTCAAGGCAATCAATGTACTCATTTTTCTCTGCTCTCACCGATACTGTCTGCCTCTACTGCTTTCATTTTGAAGGGGAATCCACCACCCTATAAAATGATAAAATCAAAAACAGAATGGTGTCTCTAATTGTGCAGTTAAAAAAATAAATTCAAGGAAAATTGATATTTTTATCAAGGTTGTATATTTTATCAACTGCAGACTTTAGGCTAGAATGTAGTTCTGTGCATATGCCACAATACACAGTAAGTATATGAAAATACTCAGGTATTTAAAGTGAGGAAACTGTGTGTGTGTGTGTGTGTGTGTGTGTGTGTGTGCGCATGTGTGTGTGTGTGTGTATGTAATTGTGTGTTTTGGAAAATGAGACCAGTAGCCCTGCTATAGATATTTTCATAACTGTTCTCTAGAAAGAAACCATCTTTAGTTATGTGGCATCTATGGATCTGTCCTGCTCATATCTGTCTTCAGGGGAACCTGATACAGGAAACATGAGTGACAGACAAGTCCCAGATGCCACACATTTGAGCCCACCACATTGTGAATGTCAGCCCATATTTCCTCTGCTGCTCCCAGTCAATGGCAGCACACCAGGGAGTATCAGAAGAAGAAAACTCCTGTCATACCAGGGACATTTCTAATAGCACCTTTGGTGCTGAAACTCCCCACTGGTGTATCTGAAACTTGAGAATAGCTATGACTGCATTCTGAGGCTTCTCTGCACAATTCTTCCCTCTAGGTCTCTCTTATTAGGTGTCAGACTGTCCAAAGACTTCCTGCTGCCTAACCCTACTCCCTCTTTTATTCTGCACTCCTCTTTAATTATCTCTCTTTTACCCTCCTGATAAACTGTTTGCATGCCTAGTCTGTTTCTCCAGAACCCAAAGTAACTCAGTAGTACTAATGTTCTTAATAGTTGGTCAACTTTAGCTCTGAGTTCCACCATCCATTCTGCTCCCTACGCCTGCTTGCCACCCTGGTTCCACCTGTGCTGAGCCCTCCCTCATGCCTCAGACATCCTCTGCAGGCTCCAGCAGATATGGAAACTGTCATCGTGCCTGAGGTTCTCAGCTGCAGTCTCCATGTCTTACTGTATCACAAGATCCTGAGGACTTCAAGAGTTTCAATGAATCTGGCCTAGAAGTTGGCAGAACAATCAAATCAGAGGAGATAAGGAAGTCCTTTCTCCATGGAGCTGAAAGAACAACAGCTTAGCCTTCCTGCCACCTGGGCCATTTGAAGCTTAGTCCACATGCCTAGGGATCAACCAATACTCTGATGTACAGTGACAGTAGGTCTGTAAAGAGCTAGATTCAGGTACATTCATTTAATGAAATCTAGAGTAGCCATAATGGATCAGGTATCCAGTTAAATATTTCACCTATAACCTTTGCATCTGCCTTATGAAAGAAAGATTGTCAGCCTCTTCACTTCATCAGGAAAGAAACAGAACTTCAAAGTCATCAACTCGCTGTCTAAAGTTACCCCAAGAACTTTTCCCACATAGCCCCATTGTCTGTGCTTTTAAGCAAAACATTAAAGAGATACATTCCTGAAACAAACCAGCACATATTAGGGGACAAGAAAAGTAAGAAGACAGAAGTGGGTGACACTGAGCTTATATGGCTCTCTTAGAAGATGGGAATACAAGAAGCAGGGGCAAAGCCACAGCTCTAGCGAAGAAAGCTCCTGCCTGAGCAAGGCTAGTGTGACAGGATCTGGGCCTTGTAGGACAAAGGTGGAAATGTCTAGAGTCAGATGTACAGACTGATAGAGCCGTGGCCTCACTGTAGAGATGGAGATACTGTGCCAGAGAAGACCTGGGACTTTCCCCAAGTGTATAGGACTGAGAAATGGCAGAGCTCAGGACTGAGGCAGATAGACTAATCCAGTGGCTGTGTTAACATCCTTCAGGCCAGGGTGTGAGGCCCAGGACGCTGGAAGTTGTAACTCAGAATAACTCTTCAGAAGATCACTTGACCACAGAAAACCTTTTGCTCCTGCTTTCCCTTAAGGGAAGTTTTTCCAGATATTATTAAAGAGAGTGGCTATTTTTCCTTTGCTTTCAGAGGCTCTGCACAGAAGGACGGGAAGGCACAGCTGCTTGCACACATTCCAAGGTCTTGCTGTGCAGTCTCATTGCTTGACCTAAAGCCAAGTTGGGGCACTGTTTCTCACTGTCATCTGCTAAACTTAGAAACTGTTATCTTGGCTTTGGTGTGTCAGGGCTTTCCCCAGTGGTCAGAGCCAAAGTCACTGGCTAAACACTCTTTCTGAATATGATGCCCATTATCAGTGTGGAGGCCTCATCACACACTCATCTTCACAGGCACGCGTCCATGTTGCAGTGTGTCCCACTAGAGGTAGAGCCAAGAAAATATCAAGATCTTTGAGGGCGTGATCAGAAATGTGGACTTCATTCTGTAGGCTTCAGGGTCTTGTGACACAGTTCAGCATGTGAGTGACCTTTTTAAGTCGTTACCTGCAGTAGTTCACTTTCACAGAGTGTGTGATTAAACAGTGAAGCCAGCAACCTAGTCTACTGCAACAACTGTGGTAAAAGAAAAAGGGGCCTAAGGAAGGACTCCTTGATCAGTAATACAGAAAACAGCCCAAGATGAGAAAATTAATCACCTGGAAAGCTTCATACATTAACTTCTGCAATAAGCATTCTCTAAACAAAGAGGTGTCCATATTTGGACAGGAATAGCAGTTGACATTTACCACATACTTAACTGTAAATTCCACATACTAACTTTTTTTTTTTTTTTGAGACAGGGTCTTGTTTTGTAGTTCAGGTTGGCCCTGAGCTCAGCCTCAAACTCACAGAAATCCTCCTGCCTCTGCCTCCTGAGTGCTGAGATTATAGGCATGAGCCACCACACCCAGCACTGTGGTATATGGTTCTGATTGTTGATGGGCATGAGTCTCCACTTGCCTGGCATTGTTGTATGTGGTTACCTGGGATCAAACTTGGACCCTTGCACTTGCAAAACAGGCACAAGAACCACTGAGCTAAATTCCCAGCCCCGTAAGAACTTATTAATGACTGTTCTTATACCCATTTTACAGGGGAGAAAGCTGAGCCTTATAAAGTGACCAAATCCCATGACAAGGGATGCTGACTCCAGAATCCAGATCTTATTCTTCCATATATGACAGGGATAAAAAGTGGAGGCTCATGAGATGTGGGATATTCAGTCTCCCTTTGTATATCCATAAAGAGAAGCTTGATAAGAAGTCATATTTTTAAAATTCAATCAAGGATTTCACTGTTCCAGAGCTACTGACATATAGGGAAACAAGCACTGTCCTGTGCATTCATGAGTTCTTCCTCCTACATAGAGGTAGCACCACCCCATCAAACAGCAATGACCAGAACTAATGAGGGAAATGTGGGTGGGAAAGAGAGTAAAAGCATCCCTTGCTGAGAGTCACTAATTTTACCTCTGGACATGCTAGCAATACTGAAATGGATTCAAGTCAGAAGCTAGGGAACCATGTCTGGCAGTGGCTAATCAGCTGGGCTCTCACCGAGACAGCTCCCTGGCCTGTGTCCTCATATCAGACAGGTGATGGCCAGATCACTCTACCTGGCTACCTGATCTCCACCATCTCTACCCTGGCTCTCAGACGGGGCTGAAGGTTGAAGAGAGGGAAAAAAAATGTATCTCTAGAATTCAACCATATTTACATAAATTAAGGAGTTCAGAGTTTAAGTGGGCAATTCTGAGTTAGTCACCTGAGAGCCTAAATTAGCTTTGCTTTTCTTTGTATTAACTCCCCTTAGGTGTCCTGTTTAATGATTTAATAGTGTTTGACTGGGAAGTTCTTCAAAGCTGTGGAATTTGTAAATCCCCTAAGGCAGTTTCTACTTCCCCCAGCAGTGAGTCTGCTGAAGCACCTTCCACTTCACTCCTACAGACCTTGCCTTTAGGGCCACCAAGAGTGACATCTCAGCAAGCCCAGGGCCATGATTAGGGTCCCCAGGAGGAGGTCTGTAATTCAGGAGAGGTCAGGGGAGAAATGCAGGAGAGAGGAGGAAATGCCTAATGAGCTTCAAATGCTCTGTTTTTAGGACTTTCGTTTTATATTTGATCATTTCTGTAATGAGGATTCATTTTATATTTAACATTTATATTTAAAGTGGCAGTATTTTACTGACCTCAAAAGACCTACTATTAAATTGATGGGGGGTGCTAAAAATATCTACACTCTAGCATTGAAGAAATAATGGAATAAAACAGATAAACATGACTTTCATGGATGAAGACACACAAAGTGATTTTTGCACGCAGAAAGATAATTTTTTTATATGTAAGTGCACCTGAAAACATAATGTCTCTGGGGAAGACAGTTGATATTTCTATTTTACTGGAGAAGACAGTGAGTTTCTTTCTACCTGAGTCAGATGTCCAAGGTCACATAAGTAGCTGGAAGAGGTGGACTGAAACCTCAAGAAGTCCTTGCTCACTGAATTCCATTATTAGAGATCTGTCTTCTCTCCCCAAACTACTAAATCTCAGTATGAGCCAGTTCCTGGTTTGGGTCTAGTATATTCCTCCAAAGCCTCATGTGTTCAGACGTGAAACTTTGGGAAGGTTATTAGACTGATTAGTGGAGTCATCCACTCATGAATTCATAGTTCAATGTATTATTAGGAGGTGAGACCTGCTTGGAGATGGATCCTTAGGACCAGGAATTGGAAGGATATTGGCTAAATTACTCTTCTCATTTCTGAGACAAAATATCCACCATGCAAAGTTAGAGGAGGAAAGGGTTACTTCACCTCACAGTATGCTGAAGTTTTAGTCCGTAGACTGTTGCTTCCAAGGCAGGGAGGCATTGCAAAAGAGAAACAGTCCATAGCATGGTAAGCAGAAAGCAGTGCACAGCAGGCAGCAGCCACAGAAGTGAGCCTTCCTTTCCTTTTTATCCTCGATATGATACGAACTTTTGGACATTGTCTCTCACAATCAGGCTGGGGCTTCTTTCTTTAGTAAATCCATCCAGTAACACCTAGATCTATGCTAACTCCATCAGTGGAAATGATTTAGTACTATGCATCCTTAATTTCAGTATCACACATCTTAGATCAGCCAGATCTGAAAAGCACCACCTCTGAGCATCAGAGGCTTTGGGATGACATCTAAATGCAACCCACAACAGGTGAATTCTAGCCCCCAGCTCCTCCCTTTTAATTCTTTGTCCCAGCCACCAATGGTTGAGTACTTCTTCCCTCCACTATACTCCCCTACCATCCTGTTTATGCCTTGCAGCCAGCCAAGCGTGAGCTTGAAACCCTAAGCCAGAATAACCTGACCTTTACGTTGTGGACATCAGCTACTGTGTCCAACCACTGGGGAGTAACTGAGACAGTGATATTGTCCCTCTGCCTGCCCAAATGGGACTCTCTGTCTTCCTACATGCCACGTTCATGCCCACTAACATGTCAGTATTCTCCATCCTCAGCCTCTCTTTGTCTGCTTTGTTTTTAAAGTGTAGATTAAAGAGCCTTGATAGGTTTGCATGGAAGACAAAATGACATATCCCATGAAGTTTCCCAGCCTAGTGTACAGTATCAGTAAAATAACAGAGATTTTATATAACTTTCAACATGTTCCAGTCCTTGTCTTAGGTGCTTTGCCAATATCTATTCATTTTTATCCCTTACAAAGCCTCTTACATAGGAATAGTGTCCAAGGAGGTGAGAAATAGAATAAAGCAAGGTTGGCTAAGATCACATGGCTTACAAGGGAGTAGGAACCCAGACCACATGGTCCCCATGTCCACACCCTGAAAAACTCTGTAACTTTCCTGGGTATGCTCTCCCTTTTCCTCACAAGACTCCTAGTTTCCATCACCAATGGTAACTTGAAATCTTTATATTTTGTTTTCAACTGCCCTGTTTACACAACTGATCCTAACTCCTCCCAAATGTTTATACGCTGATGGCAGCAACATATTTTGTTTCATCTGTTGACTTCCTGAGCAGTGTAGAAGTTGTTACATATAAAGGAGGTACACAAGTAGCCCTGGCAATTTACCCCAGGTGATACAGGAAACAGATGAACTCTCCTTCAGAGTTGTCTGTGTAGGTCAAGGGTTAAAAGGTCACTCTTGAACCACAGATACCATCTCTGGATGACAGAGAGCTCTGGGCGCTTCTATGTTCGAAAGTAGAACTTAGCTCTAGCCTCTTGTTTCCACAGCTATTGTTCTATCAACAAGAAGCATCCATAAGACTTGTGAAAACTTGTGTTGTCTGTAGTTATAGTAATAGTTGACACTGATTGAGCTTTTACTACATGCCAGGACTATGCCAAGGACTTTGTACACCTTCATTCCCCTCAAAGCTGTGGTGTAGGGAGTGCACCCAGTATTGTTCTTGGACCAGAGCAACCTGGTCTCTAAACTTTAAATATTACATTCCAGAAACAAACACACAGAAAGGTATTTACTGAAATTTCAAGAGTGGGGCTCCATTATGAAATGGATGACTCCAAGACAAGGACAGGAAATACACAAAATCATTTCATAGTACCAGAAAATAAGGAAGACCATTTTAAAAATAAGTTTTAAAAACTCTATACAGTTATGGGGATATATCTAATGGATATAGTTACATATCTGATATATCAAAGAAAGAGTAATTTGAGCAACAAAAGTACTACATTATATTGAATTAACCCAATACATAAAATAAACATCCAAGGACTGAAGTTGTAGCTCAGTGGTACTGTCTTTCTTGTAAGTGCAAAGTCCTAAGTTTGATCCCCAGTATGTGGGAAAAAATCCAGGAATCCACCACTGATAGAAAGAAATTATTTAGCAAATAAATAAATGGAAGAGAAAGGATTTAGGTCCCATAACAAAGACCTCCAAATAATTTAGGTAGGTATTCCACCCTCACGGAAACAGAAAAGAATTCCTTGATCCTCATGTCTGGGCTGCACAGGTCACTTCCCTCCAGAGAACATGCTATGGAAAGAGAGAAAGTGCTGAATAACTTTACGGCGGAGAAGCCTGGCAGTTACAGAGTCAAAAACATGATCCAGGTCAACATGGCCAGAGAGAAGTCCTGTCGACAGATGCGATGAAAAGGGCACTTTGGCTCTTGGCTGTCTTCCCAAGAACACAGAATCCCATCTAATCTCGAGAGGAACATCACACACAGCTCACTGAAAGGCATTCTACAAAGTCCCTAGCTAATCCCCTTCAAAACTGTGTCACCATCAAAAGCAAAGAAAGCCCGAGAAATCGTCACATCCAGAAGACACCAAGCAGACATGACTACTAAACACTGCAGGGTTCTGAATGAAATCTGGAAAAGGAAATAGACGACTAGGGAGAAATTGGAGAGATCCAAATAAAGTATAGCATATAATTGATAATGTATCTACACAACTTCCTCATAATAAGGGTATCACACTAATGAATAATGTTAAATAGGGAAATCTGGATATATGGGGAATATGTTGTTTTATATCTTCAAAAAGTGTATCTGGTTTTGGAGTTCTTTTATCCAAAATATGGTACTACTTTGAGACAATTAAGGAAAGCTTTTAAACTCCGTGTCTTTGTTACACGTGCTAATATTCTACAGAGTCACTCTTACGCATCATACCATTAAAATATGAGGAATATGTTTGTTTCCACTCATACCTGGTAGGTGAATTTGAAACCAAGGGAGACAGTGTTTGAAGGCCGTGAGGTCTGTGGGCTTTGGCGCTGTGTACTTCACAAAGAGACACAGCGCTGAAGTTGAGAAGGTTTAAGAGAGAAAAGATAAATCAATCATCTTGTCAAAGATTCCCTCTCCGTAGGAATGCAGTAGATTCTTCTGAAACAAAGTATTATTTCCTAGTGGTGACAAGCATCCATTTTCCTGTTTCTTTTCCTGTTCTAATTTTGAATTCTCAAGTTATTCACAAATCAGTGTAGTATTCACAACAGAAGCACAGAGCAGAGAGGGAATATTTTGTAATTTTAAGCACTTCATGTAACTCTGAAATCTGAATACGTGTAAGTCTAGACATAACAATCATGAAGTATGATGGTATTTTTTTCACTGACAGCTAGAAGAATATTTAATCCAAGTGTTGTGAATTTTTAATAAATTTTCTGTAAATTTTTAAATTTTCAATACATTAAGGTACAGTTTTATGTAGTTATTAAATGATTAGTACTTATCTTAATTTGTGTTTGCCTTTTGATTTTATAAACAAACTTTTATTTTGCCTGTTGATTTTAATAAATACTTTTCAATATTTCAGAAGCTATATTTTTCTGAAAACATTTAAAATTTCTTAGGTGATACATTTACAATTTTTCTACTTTTACATTTACAGCATGATTTTATGTTCTCAATGGATATGACATGTGAGTTATGAAAATACATACAGATTTTGAATAATTACATTTTATATTATAATCATTGAGGCCATTATTGTCAATAAAGCAAAAATTCTGTGAAAACTTTTAGTATAGCAACATCATTAATGATTTTGCTGCATAGTCGCAAGAATATATAACTTTTATGCAACACACAGAAAACAATTTGAGTCATCTATGTCTTTCTTATTCACTCAATATAGCTATTCCACCAAGAACGGATCCATGTGACAATAATAGTAAAGCTGTCTTTCCTAGTTCAGTGTTCTTCAGCCAGGTAAATATAGCTTACACATTTTCATTTTGAAGGTATTTTGTCAAAGCAGAAGGATAAAAATATTTGACCAACAGTTCACTATCTCCATGGTCAGCTTTGAAGTATGCAGTCTCTGGATGAAGTTTGCCCTCTGTACTTAGGCCTTGGCCCTGCAGACAGTGGTAAGAGAGAGGGGTGGCTATAAGAGCCATTTTACAGACAGGAACATAGCTGCAGCACAGCCATTACATTCTGTGGAAGGTCCCACAGCTAACTGTGGCAGAGCTGGATCCTAGCAAAGTCTCTTCCTCACCAGAAAACCATCTCTCTGGGATGCTGAAGTACTTCCTGTTCAGAGGCTGATTACAGACTCCCTGAGTCTATTAAAAACACCTGTTTCTTTAAGAGGGTCTCAGGGTCTCCCTTTCAGTGGGAATTCTGAGTTTATGGAAAACATATAGAAAAGATAACCTGAGACTGGGGCAGATGATGATGAACTTCTTAGCACCCCAAACCACAGCTTCTCTCTTTTATCTTTACAAAGGTGAGAATCCTTTCTCAAGTAGCTGTAGAGAAAATATATAACAACAACAAAAAAAGCCCTGAAGATCAACCTTGAAGTAGGAAAAAAAAATCCTCATCAAAAAGTAAAAGCAAATACTGTCCTTCCTTTTCTTCCCTAGAGGCAGGGGCAGGTCTTTCCCCATCTGCATTCTTCCAGGTTTATCTCTCCTGACCATTCACCTTAAGAAGGTGGGAAGCAGGAGGGAATCCTTGTCTCCATCCTTAGCCCTGCCACTCCCACTTTCTTTTCCTGGCAACGCTGACAACAGCAACTGCTGTCAAGTTGTAATTTAAAGTAAACCGGTGCAAACTTGAACTAACTTTACGCTAGTGATGGATTAGTCAGCTACAATTTTTTCCCACTTGCATGAGATTCCTGCAAATAGTTTTATGACACTAACACATCTAATGCTATTTCTTAATCCACTCAACAGCGATGTTTGGCATCCAGCTTGATAATAAAAGGTATCAATTAGGAGCTGTCGATGTTTTCAGAGGCAATATCTAATCACAGTCACTTGCTATAGGCTATCTTGTTAAAAAATTCGAGCCGAATGAGTAAGTATCCCTGACAAGTTCAATGCATTATTAAAGGTGTAATTACTCAGTTATTGCTCATGTAATCCTGAGTTAATTATGTGACTTCAAAATTCATCACTTTTATGTTTATTGAACTTTGATAAGTTCACCCATAGCTGATTTATCCCAATGAACCATTCCTTTTTTTTAATTTCAAACAGAATCGTTTAGACCAATTGATTAGAAAATGAACAGACTTTGGAGTCCTCTAAAGACCCAGTGCTGACAATGCTGATCACCCCCAAATGATCCTTTGTAAAAGAGTCCCATGTGCAGGAGGGTGGAGCTGGCCCAAGAAATTTTAAGCAGCCACCATGTCAGTCATGTGTCATTTCCAAATGGTAGGCCCAGGTGTTCTTGATCACAAACCCCTCATCATGGGAGGACTATTGATTATTTAGCCACATTCAAGCTAACCTGAGAGAGCTGGAGAGGCTTAGCCTCTTACACCTATAGTTTAAAGAACTCAAACACTGTAGCACCATCAAGTAAAGGCTCCAATCCTCCTTCACACAACCCTTGAGAACACCGGCTCCAAATATTTTGCTTATCTATGGCAATCATTGAAACAGCAAGGAAAGGGAGGAAGAAGGTCAGGTCAAGAATGGTCAGTCACCATCTCCCCTCACAAAATAGATTTGCCCTTCCTTCTACAGGATAGGATCAGGAGGATAAGAGAGACAGGAAAAAACAAAATCATTTTTTTCATTACTCCCATGCACCAAAATGGCTCAGAATACGTCAGCCTGATCCACCAAAATATATGTGGATACTTCCCCTCATACCAAGTACTTCTCCCACAGACAGCCAATGAGTCCCCTGCAGTTCATTTCAGTTTTAACATTGCCTATTGGACATGGTTTGCGATCTCCCAGGGTGAAAGCCCCATTCCCATAAGACTCGCCTCACCTCATGTGCCAGTCCCAAGTTCCAAATCATTACCTACTTTTGTCCAAGTGGCTCTAAATCAAGGCACTCAGCACCCTATGTTGTATATCATAGAGGAGCTCACAAAACTGAAAGGGAACACTTAGTGTGGACACATTTGATTTAAGGGCTAAGATAAAGAATGCAGACCAGTCACATGGAAAGGAAGCACAGCGCAAGGTGCATGGAAAGGATGCAGAGCTTCCATGTTTCCTCTGCTTGTACCAGTCTCCAGGCATTTGCACATCATTAGCAATTGAGAAGTCTTCCAAGCCCTGTCCTCTTAGGGTTTTACAGCAGCTTCATAATGTAGACCTGGTTGATTACATCAATAGTCACTGCTGAATAACTCAACTTTTAAAAAATCTCTTACCCTAAGAGTCAAGATAAGTTGAAAAGATTCCATCCTCCAATGACATGGTGGCTCCCATTGTTGCCAGAGCCCCTCCTGAGATAATGCACAAGGGCATTGAAGGTGGCAACACTGAAACAAAAGACGCTCCTACCGCTCAGGAAATTCCATCAGGTTTAGGAATCCTCTGTCAGACTATGCCATATCACTCAGGAAATACACAGGTCCCAAGGGCTCTCGGTTGGGAAAGGAGGTCAAAGACCATGTGGTAGATTAAAAGATTCTCCTCATGCCTCCATATACAAGTGTTTAAAAATACTGTCTCAGGAATCAGAGCAGAGACCTATAAGTATTTCTGATCACATGGGCTATATATTTCATATTTCTGATAATCTGTGTCTTGGATGGTCACTACACTCCCAGGAGCACTTCATCTGCACATCTCTTCTGTCCTCAATAGCCCCTTCTTGTCCTATTAGTAAGCATCTCTGAGCCTGAGTCTACACATCTCAAATGGGGTTGAGCATCCCTTGCCTGCCTTGGAGAGTCCTTCTGAGAATGTGTGGCTTGTATTAATGTGGCTGGTAATGAGGAAATCTCTGTCTATGGCAGCTCATGTCTTCAGGTTTTCTGTATCTTCACTATCTATTCTCAGGCACAGCAGGTACCTGCAGAGAGCAAGAAATAGCCTCGAAAATGATCCACACAATCCTCACCTTCCAGTAACCGACTCTTGTGCAATCTTCCCCCTCCAAGTGTGAGTAAAACTCAACACCTACTTCTAACAAACAGAAGTGATGGGATGTTGTTTCTGAAAGTAAATTACAAAAAGATGGTGCCCTCCATCTTGCTCATCCTCCCTTGCCATCTCTCTCTTCTCTCTTTGATCCCAGAGGGAAGCCATTTAAAATATAATACTGGGGTATCTATCATTGGTTATATAAGTGTAAAAATATACAGGTCTACCCAAGAGGCCAACAAGCTGGTTTCTAGAGCCAGTTGGTGAGGTTAGCAAAATTTCCTAGTGCAGAAACACACGGAATCTCAAATCCCATCTAAGTCAAATACCAACTCCTTAAAGGTTGTGTGAACTTAAATGTAGACTGTGTGTTCACCTTGTACCTTATACTACATAGAATGTAGTTCAACATTCCTGATGTTTCTGTGAACATTAAACAAGGCAGTATTTGTAGAAGCACTTAACTGGGCAGCTGTCATCTTGTTTTCTTTACCTGAGTGATAGTTTTCATGAGTTACTTGTAATCCTCTCCTTCCAGTCTTGCTAAGGTGCTCAGTGCTCTTTCACAGCTCTTGATCTACAATGGCAGGTGTGTCTGATACCCCTTGGAAAAATCCAGAGCTCTTTTTCTCTTTCTTCTTGATATTTAACTGTGCCCATTCTTATTTTCCAGTATGTAACCCACAGTACAAACTAATTTCTATTTATGTACTTCCAGGGACTAGTCAATGACTACCCATTCACAATGGTCTTTTGGAGACAGGTTTCCCAGGTAAATAACAAAACATAGTCATTGTTCCTGAGTTAGATCATAGTCTAGTGGGAGAGATGGCACACAAACAGAAGACTGCATCATGATACAAAAAAGTATTGTCAAAACGGGGACATGAGGTAGGTACTCTGGGCAAGATCGATGGATCCTGGGTTTTGAGGGATGAGTAGATACTTTCAAAGAAGGTGAGAGAACCAGGCATGGTGGCTCACACCTGTAATCCTAGCACTCAGAAGGAAGAAGGAGGAGGATTGCTGAGTTTTATGCTGAGTTCAGGATTAGCCTGAATTACAAAGACAGATTCTGTCTCTAAATAAATAAAGGTGAGAGTAAAGGTGCTGAGGAAGAAGGTTGGGGTGGGAGGGACAGAGGTAAGATGATGAAAAAAAGGATAGCCTCCTGGGAAGGGTGTCCCAGGATGTCACTGTGTCTGTAGCATGGAAAGGACATGAAGAAGGGGAAAGAGAAGAACACACATGAGAAGTGGGCTGTGGCTTTGGTTTCAACTTAGAGAAAACAAGGATTTCTCCAAACACCATATTATCACTTTACATTTTCAGAGGTTGTCTTGGTTGGAATTCTTGTTTAGTTCAATCCACTTGGCTGCAGGGTGGGGAGAGAGGAAGAAGGAAAAAGAAAAGGGAGGAACAGAGAAAGAAAATAAAGCAAGCAAACAAGAAAGAAACAAACAAAAGTTATTTTGGAGTGAGAAGAGGACCTCTGAGCCCCAAAAGTATTTTCTTCTTACTCAGTTTCCTTAGCTTTTCTAAACAGCCCTTCTTAACTGCACCTTTGTCTGCCACTTGCTGAGGTGGCATCAGCCACCTTCAGCCAATGACTTCAGCCATTCACGGAGATTTTAAAACAGGTCTCACTTCTACGAACTTTCCTTTCTCAAAACAAAGTGTTCCACTTGTCTCTCTGATCCTACGGCTTCTCTGTGAGGTCCTCATTCTGTTCACCACTCATGAGGTATCAGGACCCCAGGGTGGTATCCATAACTTGACAGAACCCCAGATTTTTCCTGGGAGAAACTGAAGGCCTTGGATCAGCAACTCTTGGGAGTTTCAGTGCTAGAAGGGACAGCAGGTTCTTGGGACAAATAAGCAGCCCCCAAAGAGAAACACCAACAAGATAGACTCTGTTTTATTTCTAAGAATTGTTTCTCATCTTACATGATGGGACAGCTTTTGCTCATGTCCCGGAGGACTCATCTACTGAGGTGCCTGTTTTCCAGGTACTCTCAGACCCTCACATATCACCTAGGCTACTAAGCCTGGGTGCTGAGGACATATATGATCTCTACCAAGGGAAACCTGGCCAGGCAGAAACACACTCAGTATTGAGGCTGTGAGGCCACTAAAGTGATAAATCCCACTCTGCTTCCGTTTGAAGAAAGAATCTTCAATTAAGTAAGAATTGATTTTCTAATGATTTTTTTCCTCTGGCTGGCCATTGGTAGAGTGCTTGAACCAGCTCCAGCCTTCCCTCCCTTGGTGGGGTGAGGCAAATAAATTGCTGCTGTTGATGATGATGATGATGAAAGAGTTAACCTCATGTATGGGGCACAATCCTTTTATTTTCAGCAGAACAGAGGGCATGCTGTGCCCATTACAGAAAGGGAGATGGCTGGATTGACCCAAACCCCAAACCTCAGACCCTTCTTTTGGGAATGTGGAACTCCAGGCTATTAAAGGTTCTGCTTTGAGCTGATGGCGGCGGCAGCATCCTTTACATCTGAGGTGCCCAGCCACTCCCAGGTGCAGCAGACAAATGTGCCACAGAGGCCACATTTGTCAAAGCCAGTAGAGCTGGGTGGAGTAGTTAAAATATGAGTTCTCATGAGACATACCCCTGTCCTAAAGGAAAATGTCCTTTGTGACCCAGGCACCCCTAGACTTGGTTTTTGATGGTTGTGTTGATTAATGTGTATGTAGAAAAGCAAATTTAGAAAAGTCCAGAGATGCTACCTAGGTAGATATTAGGGAGGGCAGATCACATCATGGGTCCTGAGATTAAGTGAAATCTTGACATGAAAGCTGTTAGGTGAGAGATAGGAGGTAATTCAGACTGAGTTTTGTGAAGAGGAGAGACAGAGACACTAAGTGAGGACTGGACCTAACTACAAGATAGTGATTGGTGGATAAGAATGTCAGGATGCACATGGATTCCATAGACTGAATGACCAAAATTAATAACAATGCATTGCATGTTTTAAAACTGGCAAAGGAGATTTTTAATATTGTTCCCACAGGGACAAGAAAGATCAACTGATGAGTTGATGAATATGTTCCTTAGCTTGGTTACTATGTTGGTGGTTATGTAAATAAACTCTTTCTGTAGTGTAAGACAGATCAAACCACCACATTGTACACCATAGGTCTACACAATTATTGTCAAATAAAATAAATTGGAAACACCCTTTCTGTGCTCCTGGTTTTTATAGTCTCTCTGGAAATGCAGACATGGCAAAGAAACCTTGTCAGCCATAATAACAGAAGATACCAGCATGAAGTACTACTTTGGAGTGTTCACCAGGATTTATTCCTCAGAACACCTGCTCCTTGCATTAGGTGGACAGGTGTCTTGGCTCAGTGCTGCCACACAATGGCCATCTCATCTATTTCAGAGGACTGAGGAAAACTCTGTACTCCATCCAAAGACTAAAAAGCTGATAGGACACAGATGCTCAAAAATAATTTGTTATGCTTCCATATTCTGTATAAAAGATTTTTTTCACTATGTGAGAGTGATGGTCTTAAAAAGAGGCAGAGCTCCAGATCTAATAAAAAGTCTCAGGGTTCAAAAAGTTTGCTACTAAGAAAGAGCGATAAAGGAAATAAGAAAAGTACCACTGCTTCCCTTACTGTACTACTAGTGTCACCAGGTTACACCCTTGTGGCAACAATTTAACAAATTCTTCCAGTGTCCGGTGGCTACACTAAGTGTATCAGACACGTCATATTGTAGTCAGCTTGCTCACAAGAGCTGTTACTATCCTGATTCTTAGTTATCAGGAGATGGACATAAGTCTCAGCAACTTTAAGGAATGCTTTTCACTCATCAACTCTGAGTCAGGACTCAAATTCAAGTCAGTCTCATCCTAAGGTCTTTGTCACTAACCAAATGTCCTTCCTCAGCCAGGTGCCATAAAATGTATATACATGAATTGCCCCTCTTCACTTTCAAATCCAACTATCAGTTCTATGTCTATAGTCCCTGTCATGAACCAAGTCTTGGAAAGATTAGTGATCTGGCCCCATCACATGGTCTCTTTCTTCCAATCAAGTATCACGTAGTTACAAGAGGCAGGACGCGTGGATGTTGAAGATACAACAGAATAAGTATTTGGTTAGATGGTATGTATGGAGGACTTGGCATAAAGAAGCTGGGGCACTGGGCTTCAAAGGATGCTGATATTGTGGCTGAAATTAATCAAGAATTTTTAATGATCTCTTTTATTTATTTTTAATTGACAATGATTTTTACATATTTATGGGATATGATGTTTCAATACAGGTATCCTTCTGATTCTGAAGTACTATTGACTTCTGAAGGAAATTATACACAATTATAAAGAATAGAATGAGAAGAGCTCATTATTCTCCATACAAAAATGATCATTCCTATTTTGGGGTAGAAATAACTCTAGGACATATTTTTCATCATGTGTGTATCTATTTTTGCATATTTTGTGTAACGAAGTATGAAAAAAATTCTATTTCTGTGTCTTATATTTAGTCTGGACACCTTTATTTGTAAAAGTTCTTATAAATTAGCAATCTGATAATTCAATAAAATTCAATATTGCATTTATTTATTTAACGATCCTCCTTTTGTAACAGATTTAGTTTTTTCAGATATTTTCTGATATAAATGTAGCTTAGGATACCTTTTCACAGATAAATTTATTCATTAAAATTATATGATATTTCTGAGGTTCTTAGCAAATGTTATTTAGATGATTTTTAAGATGTATGTATTTATCTGTGACAGTGAACTTGTCAGTGAACTTTTTTTTTTTTTTTTTTTTTGAGACATGGTCTTGCCTTTGTAGTTCAGGCTGGCCCTTGGCTCAGCCTTAAACTCACAGCAATCCTCCCACCTTTTCCTCCCAAATGCTGGAATTATAGGAGTAAGCAACCACACAAGGCATTGTGGTATGTGGTACTAATTGCTGATGGGTGTGAGTCTCCACACCTGGTATTGTTTATGTGGTTACCAGGGATCAAACCCAAGGCCCTTGCACTTACAAGACAAGCGCTGGAACCACTGAGCTATATCCTCAGCCCTTTGTCACTGCACCTTTGACATAATTTATTATCATTTTTACCTTGCTGACTTGCTAGGTACCAAAAGTCCTGCTTCAATTTGCATTATTTTAACATGTTTTTATTTTTGTCTATATTTCCTCCAGAGAAAAATATTTATTATTAGTTGCTTTATCTGTAATTATATTTTATACAATATTTTCTTGTGAAAATATATGTACATCATACAAGAACAAATTTTTGTCATACTTAGTGTAACTATTTTCCTAATATATAATTTTCTTTTTTAACTTTGTTTATCCAGAGTAATTCTAATTTTCTTCTTTCTACATTTCTTTCTGTATTGTAGGAATTCCATTTTTTAGAGACTTTAACATTTTTTACCCACATTTGATTTGATACTCTTGTGTTTTAACCTATTATAACATATAATACTTGAATAAACCTAAAACTTGCTTGGATGTATTACATTAGAAAATACTTAATTCCATGTATCTTCTATTATTATTATATTTAACATTCTATCTAGTTAACATTTACCCTGAGATAATTTAGAAATACTCTTTCCTCCTATCCTTTGGTATTGTGAGAAAAGTCTGATTTGTTCTAGAATTCAACACACGTATGGAACATGAAATGAGACCAAAACGGAATTTGATATAATGACACAACATCCCCAAAAGTCAAAAGGCGATGAGCGTGTGACATCCAGAGACACCAAGCAACCTAGACCCCTCAGGGTTGGTCACGTCTATGAACTTGATGAGGATGACCAGGAAGAGCAGTCAGAGGAGGCCCTTCCATACCAAGAAAATGACTTCAGTCCTTACCTTGTGAGCTTTAAAGAGCTACAGAATATCTTTTTTTTTTTTTATAATCTTTATTGGTACATTAAATATACACATCATGATTGCACTCCATAATGGGGATTTGTACCAGTATAAGACACAACTTAATTCTCATTTTTTCCCATAGCCCTACCCACCCTACGACCCCCCCATATACATAAAATTTGTTTCCTTACTTTTTCGTTACAATCTCAACATTGTCCCTTTTCACCTTATTTTACATTGAGCATTTCCTATTTCACAATATATAACATACAATGCTAGGACTCATTTACATCTTCATTTTCTCATACCAGAGAAAAGATGCAATATGTACCTATCTGTGCCCTATTTATTTCACTTATGAGGATATCCTCAAGGTGTGTCCATTTAAGTAGAAATGATTCAAACATCATTTTTTATGGCAGAGTAGTATCTTGTAAGGGCTTCTTTAGAAGTCCATAGCACTTTGGTGTCAAAAATATACACAGACTGAAACACACCATTGAAAAGAAAATGGCATTTCAGTGAATTATTTCCAGGCTTGGGATACAGCTTAGTGGTAGATCATTAGTCCTTGGTGTTTGTGCCGACGCCTGGTCTGTAGCATGGAGTGTGTGCTGGCTTCCACCTTTTCTCACTGAATGGAGAAAAATGACAGAAGAAGGGAAGGAGAGGTGGAAAGTGGCAATAAAAAAAAAAAATATGAGCACCTGATTCTAGCCCAGAACTCTGCGCATTGGGCCGTCTTCTGGACCAGGCTCAGGCTAAGCGAGCTCAGTCTCTCTGAGATGTGAGACCTGCCACAGAAGAGCAGCAGGCTGGCCGGGGGACACACTGTGCCTACTTCTTCCAGAATGCTCAGGCCCTTTGCTGTCACACTCAAGCATCCGGTGTTGAGCTGCTGCCTAATGCAGTCATGGGATGAGCCAGGATTCTGGGAGCACTGGACACAGGACCCAAGGACAGTTACACCTGGGCCCCTGCCTGTTCACCTGCTCACACTCATCTTGTGGATGAAACCAAGTCTTAGAAGTGAATTTCAGTTGTAGTCAAAGAGGGAAGCCAGAACTCAAAAACAGATTTCATTCTCTCTGCTTTACTTGTGGAACTGGGGATTGCTCTACCAATGAGCTACTTCATCAGCCATTTTTATTGTATTGTATTGTATTGCATTGTATTTCATCGTGTTTTGAGGCAGAGCCATTCTACACTGCCCAGTCTGGACTTGAACTCACCACCCTCCTGCCTCAGCCTCTGAAGCATCTAGAATTATAGATGGGCACCTCCATGCCACTATCCCCAGCAGTCTTGTGCAGTTTAGAAGATGTTTTACTGAAGGTTCCTTCAGAATCAGGAGTTTATCTGAGGGAGGCCCCAGCAAATTCATGAAAGAGAACAGAAGAAAAGAGCAGCCCATAAAGAGAGCTCATCTTGCACGCTTCCCACTGTGGGCAACTGGAAATAAGTCATACAAGGAAATTAGGAATGGAAGTCCACACCTAGACAAGGAAACCCAGTGCTTAGTCACTGTTTGAGAGCTGAGCAGGTGACAGTTGCAACAATTCTCCAGCTTCTCCAGCCCGTGTGGCTGTGTGTAGGCAGAGCAAGCCCAGCAGGGCAGCTGCTTGGCAGTTGTGCGGGTGCAGGCAGGGCAAGTCCAGGGCCTTAGACATCACACAGGTGAGGCCCGAGGAGGAAGACGACCCCTGATAGCATCTGAGATGATGGGAAGGGTTGCAAACTGGAAGTAGGCAAACACAGGAATAGAGGAAAGTAGGAACATTTAGTCTCATGGCGTCCAAGGTACCTGGCCAATTGCTTAGGAATTCACTTATAGGTAGAAGTGTGCTTCAAATTTAGTTTCAAATGGGCTCAGCTTGTATATCCTAGCAGTATGTAGATACACACACACATACACCCTCAACATACATACATACACACAGAAATGTTAATCTCTCTAATATGGAATGCTAGCATATGTTGATAATATTCATTTAATTACCATTGTTAATATGTAGTGGAATAGATTCACAGGAAACCACATTTTCATCTCCTACACAGAGGGAGCCTGGCAGCCTCAGATAGGAGCCCCTGCTTCTGGCAGCCCTCCCTGTCCCCCAAGGAACCTCTGCTTTTGAGACCTGGCTACTGACTTCCCCCAGTTAAACTCCTACCCTCAGAGTTTGACTTTGAAAAGCTGCAGGACATGCTTCACCCTGCCTCCATGTCCCCTCTTTTGAGATATACTGAGTTTCCTCCATCTTTTCACCTTGGATGTTAATTAATGCCAGTGCCCCAAATAGAGGAACCCTGTTTTCACTCAGTATCCAGGTGACTGTATCCACCCAAAATCCAAACTGTTTTACTGCTGGGGTCAGACGTTCAGCCACAAGTCCTGACAGTACCAGCCTCCCACAGCAGGCATGTCCTGCAAAAGAAAGGCTGAGATTCACGTAGGCAGAGGCTCTCAGGAGGCAAGAGCCTCACACTCATGCCTTTCCCACGGGATTCTGAAAGTGTCACATCAGGAACAGGAGTGTGGGGCCAGCCATCAGCACTCCCCCGGCACCCACTGTCTGGCAGGCCCACTCAGGTGGAGTCACAGTTCCTGCCTTCACACAGCTCACTGTCTTATTCCAAAGTCCAGGATTGAGTTCCTGAAAGAGGGGCCTCACTGTAAATCGATGTAACTATATCAGTGAAACAGATCTCACCTCCACTGACTCTCCTTCCCCTTCTAATGTCTTCTAATTCACTTCTTTGTGATGTCAGCTAACATCTCTAAAGTTACTTTCCTGTCACATAAAGTGGAGCTTACAATAGAACCTCAATCATATTTTTTTTTCTGAAACAGTCTCACTTTGTAGTTCAGGTTGCCCCTGAGCTCTCTATGTAGCCCAGGCAAGCCTCAAACTCAGCAGTCCTCCTGCTTCTGCCTCCTGAGTGCTGGGATTACAGGTGTGAGTCACCACGCCTAGCACTGTGGTATGTGGTACTGATTGCTGATCAACTCAAATTACCACACCCAGCATTATTGTATGTAGTTAGTGGGGATCGAACCCAGGCTCTTGCACTTGCAAGGCAGGCACTGGAACCACTGAACTAAATCCCTGACCCTGTTTATTTTCTTTTTAGTGTGTCCATTGAACGTAAAAAGCCAAGTGACTAACTTCTGCAGCCCATTTGTTCTCAGACAGGATCAGAGTTCTCTTTTTGGCCACCAGTATCAGCAGCAATCCTGTTTCCCTGGAAAGCTAAGATGACAAAACAAAACAAGGCTGGTCCTACAGTGTGCCTTGGATAAATGCTAAGGAATTCACACCAGATACCAGGGGAAAGAGTGCTCTCTCACCCAACCAAGGGCAGGAGCACCTTTTGCCAAATTTTTGTGCTGATGAGACTACAACTTCCTAGCTGCACTTCAGAATAGGTGCCTTCCTTGCCCTTTCCTCTCATCTGTACTATAGAACTTAGCACAGGGCCCTGCAATATGGAGGGGAAAAGAGGAGTCAGCTCATAGATATCAATGAACGCTTATTGGGTGAGTGAATAACTGGCCTGGCCTATGCTTGCTTTTCCCCTGTGACACATGTGAGTGTTTATAACATATAAATAAGTCAGGTGAATATCTCCACTTCACAGATGTGCTTCTTTTTTTTAACTCGACTTGTTCAATCTTTTGGAGACATGATTCCTAATCTTGACCATATGTTCTTTGGGGCCTTGGGACACATGGTTCCCCTTTGAATGAGGATGAGGACAGGTATGGAAATCCCGAAGCCTGGGCAAGACTTGCCACACTTTGCTCAAGGATAGGGCCCAGGAGGGTAGGACTTGGCTCTCCAGCCTGTCGAGGTGGGGCAGGTGGAACATGGTCTGCACAGCTGCATACTGCGTGTAATTCGGGAAGGTGAGCCAGTCCTGGCCACCCACAGCCTGCGGCGGAATTGTAATCAGAGCAGGAACTCGGAGCACCGGGGCTGCTGGAGAACGGCTGGTTCCCAGGGTGCAGCTTCCACTCACTTAAGCAAACATGGAACCTCAGCTTCTTTTATTAGGTGAATGGGAAGAGAGAAAATGGAGGTGTAATAGAAAAGTAACTGTGCACAAATTTTATTTCAGCAATGAAAACGTTATTTAATTCCACCCTTTTTACTCTGAAGCGTGGTGTCTGGAGTAACTCAAGCAATGATGATGACCTTAGGTATTTCTTTTAATTATTCCAATGCTACCTTGCCACC